>JAJEKB010019267.1:0-12757 GCA_022393335.1 Macrotrachela quadricornifera
TAAACGCGTCTAAACGCGTTTAGTCTGCGTTTCAGAGTTACATGGGAAGTGACAAAGCCTTTTGATTGGATTATGTAGATGACTTTGTTTGTTCTTCTATACAAAGAAAATCGTCATATGTTTTAATTATTGTTCGTATAGGTACACGTAATATATTAATAAAATTTGCATATATAATTAGTGATTATTGAAGGAAGAGTCAGTTCTCATCCTCATACTCATTCTTTACATTTCAAATTCACAGGTAAAATCTCAACAACGAAGTCCGAAAAACTGTTGTATATGAAAAAAGATAGATTATTACATACAATTGAAATTATTCATTTGATTAAGAAAGATCTTTTATAAACAAAATAAAAATAAACATTAAAACTAGTTGTGAAAAATCCATTTAAATCAGATTAGATACTACACTCTCACTTTGACACTGAATGAAAAAGAAGAGTGTAGACTTTGTCATGTTTCGAATAGTTAAAAATTCTTGAATTACTGAACACAATAGTAATCGTGATTTGTTTTGAAAAAAGGCAAAGTTTTTTAAACTAATATCAAAATATTATTTCGCATATTTTGAGATATCTACACTTTATTGTCTTTCGATTTTATATTAAATCTCATTAAATATATAAAAAAAATACAATGTAAACTCGAAAAATCAGACTATCAAAAGAATGCAACACATGAAATCATAAGAAGACTTCGTTTTTTTTTTTATTTTCTGATTTTGTTTAATCATCATGAAACTGAAGGGCATCAATTTATTTATTGTCCGCATAGTATTTGATTGATAGAAAAGACAAAAAAATCATTCAATACATCAAGTAGATGTAACACACGGCCATTCGTAAAATATTTAAATAGAATGCGGTTAAGTATAACATCAACTCAACGTCGTCCTCATGTACGTCGTATTAGTCGATATGAACTTCAGCAAATGTTTCCCAACAATAGAGGAAATCGTGTATCTACAATTCCATCTTTATCAATCAATGTATATTAAAAATTTATTTCAAATATGTATATAATGAATGTTTTACTTTTTCAGCTTCCAAATAGTCGAGTCAGTCATCGGTCACTTTTGTTTAATCAACAAGATAATTATTTAAAACAACAACGAAAACGTGAATCAAATAAATTTAAATTTCGAAAGTAATAATTTTTCATAATCTATTTTGAATAACATGATTAAAAAATGTTTGTAATTTAATGTGAAAATTCAATAGTTCTATAAATGAAAAAAATTTATTTGTATTTGATAGTAAACGATTATTTCGTCGATGGTGTATTACGATATTTGCTACAACTGCATTGATTGTATTAGGTGGTATTATTGCAACTATCATACTTTTACTCATGAAATGTGAGTTATTTATTTATGTTTTCTTTATATTATTGATTAATGTTTAAACAGCTCCTGTAACAACAACATTAACAACAACTACATCAACAACAGAAACTAGTAAAATATTTCTTTTTTTATCCAATAATATTTGATAAAAGTTTATTTTTAGCTGTAACAACTACTTCAGTAACGACAAGTACTGCTACTACTTCTACTTGTACGTTTTAATATATCTTTATTTCATATAAATATAAAAATGATATTCTAGCATCAACATCAACTAGTTCAACTACTTCAACCACTACATCTAGCACTACAAGCAGTTCATCTTCTACATCATCCACAAGTAATTCATATTCAAATAGTAAATTTTCATTTTTTTAAATATTTATTCATTTAGGTACGTCGACTAGTTCATCAACATCATCAACAACATCTACTACAGAAAGTAAATTAAAATTCTTTGAAAATGTTCTACTAATTCAACTGAGGATTGAATTTAGTAGTAATTTTGCGAAACTATCTATCTTTTATCGTTATTATAAGATATTCTAATTTAAAAGTTAACAAGCCTAAGTGCTTCATAGAATGCCATTATAATGATCTCATTGTATTATTTAGCAACATCATCATCAAGCACCAGTACAACATCATCGTCTACTTCAAGTATGTTACCATTAAGATTTTACTTAATGAAAATTTTCATCATTTCATTTCGGATTCATTTGAAATAATTAGTTATATTTCCATCATATTAAAAGTGATTATACTACTACGACTAAAAATGAAAAATAATATGACTGATGTCCTTGTCAGAATTCAAGAGGAATGTGTGTAAGCACAATAACTTGATGATAGTAGCATCTAGTGATCTGCGACTTTCACCAATTGAAAGAGAGGACGAGACATCTGCTTTTCTGGACAGTTAAATGCTCTGTAATAATACGAGGAACAAACCTATCCAAATACATCATTCAAAAAAATTGTCAAAGACAGAGTAAAAGTTTACTTTGTTGAATACAAACAATCCTTTTGATTTACTCAGATATTTACTTGCAATTGATCAGTCTTAAGCCAGAAAAAAATTTTGAACATAGATTTAAAATTGTACTAATTTCGTAGACATCATTTCTGATCCCTTACAGGATTGACTCTTAATGAATCAATCATAAATGAAATAAAAATTTAGAATATATATTTAGAAATAACATCATATGCTCATTTTAGGTCCTTATCTTTGATTGTCTCTCGTAAGTAATACGCGATAGAAAATTCAATAAATATGTTGTACAAAGACTTACGGAAATTTATTCTCTGATTTTTTTATCTCATATATATCGATGTATAAAAGATTCATAAAGAAAATGAAACTAAAACAAATTTTGTCAACTAATAGATTGAAAAGTCTTTGAAGATCAATATTGAATATTTTGAAATATTTTAGCGACATCATCCACAAGTACAACGTCAACAACTAGTACAAGTACATAGGAAATTCTATTTGTACAAATACAATTCTTTCTATTTCCCTCTCTTTTCTTTCTTTGATAGCGACGACAACACAAAATCCTAAACTAGCTTCAATCAATGAGTCATCTATGACGAATGATGTTTGGACAATGTGTACCTATTCTTATATGGCAGCCATATCAGCAACTTTGACATTGAAATTAGAGTTTATATTAGACAATAAACATAATTGGTATTTCGACGATATATCTGTGAAAGATCCAACATCAGTAGAAATGTTGACAAATGGCAATTTTGAAAGTAGTTCATCACCCACTGGATGGACAACTGGATCTGCTAGTTCATGTGGTTCTTCTGGTATATCTAGTACTCAGTATCATTCATCAAATCGAGCTTATAGTTATCGATGCAGTGGTCAAATCGGTTGGATCTATCAGTCATTCGCAGCTATTGGTGGTCAAGTTTATAATATTACTTTATGGTTTTATTGGGATCAGACTTCAGGAGGTGGTGGTTCTGGTAGTAACCTCCTGGAAGTGTTTGTAAACTGATTAGATTTTTAATAACTGTTTTTCATTAAATTATCTAATAGTTTTGAAATGGAAAATAAAATTTTAGACACTTAAAGTGATCGTTAACAAAATTCTCAATTAAATCTCCTTTAGGCTCGAGAATTTCAGTTGTATGAAAATACTATATCAATCAAATATATGTGCTCATTAGATCGATCATATTTTTAAAACACTTATGCCAGATACATTAACCTTAGTTGAAAATAAACAATAAAATACGTTATTCATTTTGAATAGAATAGTTTCTTTTCTTTCTACTAAATGATGTGTGATTAACCCTAATAGTACCGACCAAAGTCATTTTTGACCTTCATCCTCAAAAATTAAGCTAAGTTTACTATCGGCTTTTCGCTCAAAAATCTCAAAATTTTTGAAAACAGATATTCAAAATGCACTAGCTATTCTCGGCTATCCTATGTTGAAGGAAAATCTATCAAAACGAAAATAGTATTTGCTTTGTGCACATTTTATGGGCAAGAAAATTTCAAGTCCATATTATAGTTGTTCTGCGTTTGTTTGCACTGAGTATTCTGTTAAATGTATTTTTTCTATTACTTGTTCTAAATAAAGAATCTCATTTTAATGATTCTTCTATCAGTTCGAGGATGAAAACAACATATGTACTATTAGGGTTTAGAATCAATAAAATCCGCCATGTATTTCAACTTCCAAATAATAACCTATAGTGAGAAAATTAAAAATCGAGCTAGTTAATCGTAGAAGAAAAAAATTGAAATGAAAGTAAGAATTTCTCCGTTTATTCTTATTCAGTCTTTAATTATTTATTTGCCTTCATTTTTGTATATTTTTGATGGCATATCAATCATAATAATATTCTGAAATTTACTGTTTTTTATTTTTGTAATTGAAAAAAATCAATTTTATGTCAACACTCTTTTTATCAAAAGATATCGCTTGAAATACTCTATAAAATCATATATATTCAAACCAAGAAACGGTTTTCGATACATTTGAAAAAAGATAAAAGTTAAAGACATACAAAAAACTGTAAAAAGTAATGGATCTAGTATATTAAATAGGCATGTTTTACATCTCATTTTTTCATTACTTACTTCACTCTACTAGAAAAACACAATATACACCATGAAAAGCTCTATAATTTACATAAAACTACTTATTTTATAGTTAAATTTCTTGTTTTTAAAATGAATGAAATTTCTAATTTGTTCTTGTATCCATTCATTATTTTCATACAGCTTTCTATATGTCTTTAAATACAATTCATTGCATTCTATTCAATATAATATTAAGTGTATTTTGTATATTATTCATAGTTGTATTAATATAATTAAATTTTTCTGCAATATTAAATTTCATTAAATTGACATCTTGAATAAATTTTTCTATTTTATTATATTCATTTGTTTGTAATGTAAATAAATCTGCTAAAACTAAATAATTATCAATTAATTTTCGTTGTTCAATTTTTATTTCTTGAATAATATCTATTGATCGAAATAATTTCCATTGTATTTTAATATATTGAATAGTTTGAAATTTATTTTTTCGTTTTAAATACCATATTTTAATTGAATATTTTATTATATTTGCTGCTTGATTTTTTCGTTCTTTAGATAATTGAATATTTAATACAAAATTATATACATATTTTTCCCATCGTGTTAAAATAAGTTTTTGTGCAAGAACAGATATTAATAAAGCAGTTAATAAAACACCAATTAAACTTGTTATTGCAGCAACACCTAATAATTAACAAAAACAAAAAAACGATTTTATTTATTTTATTAATATTTCATTTACTTCGTCCACAATATGTTGATGGAGTTAAATCACCATAACCTAAATAAAAATTTCATATTATCAACTTTTTGTTTTATTTAAAAAAATAAATCTATACAAACCAACAGTAGTAAATGTAATAATAAATAACCACATTGAATCAAATATAGATATATGTTCACCTATAATATTATAATTACATGCTCGTAATGCCCAACTACCAATAAAAAATATACATATAGAAAATATTAATAAACAACGTGTTGGCCATTGTTCAAGATATGTTTTAATAAGAAAGATAAAATTCATTGATACTTGATTAAGATAACTAAGTGATTGTGATGATGGATTATTTATTAAATATGAATGATACATCAGGAGACGACATATTAAATATAAACGAATAAACACTAATTAAAAAATAAATCAATTTTTATCTTCAATAGAAAAAAAAAAATTTTCTGTTTTTCGTATATTTACTTAATAAACTAAGTATAATATCAATAGATGAATAAAATTTTCGAGGAAATGGATGAATAGAACATATTAATATTTCAGATATAATTAAAATTATTTTCTTTATTGTTAATCCAATACGCCAATCTTCAATAGAATTTTTAATAGAATATAAATATAAATCTAATTTATGATAATAAAGAATAAGACCAATTAAAATAATAGTTGATATTGAAATTATTATTTTAATAGACCAACTTATAATAGTATCTTCATTATGACCAATACAAAATATTATTTCATTACTAATAATCATTAAAATAATACCCAAAATACCAAAAAAACACATAATATTGCTTATTATACATCTATTATAAAAGAAAAACAAAATTTTAATAAAAATAAATAAAATCAATTATTTCTTACAGACGATTGTATAAAAATTTTTGTTTTTCTATTCGATGCCTAATATTAACCATTGATAAATTTTTGTTTATTAATAAAAATCTCTAGTATTAAAATGAATCAGATTACTAAACGAAGTTTGTCAATACAAAATTTATTAATAGTTCAACAATAATATCAATATATATCGTCTATTTCATTCAAAAATAATTCATTTATATTTGAATAAAGTCAAATCAATATAAACATTTAACATATATATTATTTCATTCTTATTCAATGATAAGTACTTTATTTACATATACCATTTTCAATGAAATTATACGAATGATTGATCGAAACATATAAATATAAATGAATAAATAGTCATTTTCTTTATGTATATGCACATATATAAAACGAAGGAAGAAGAATGAATATACTGACATATACATGAAAGAGGGATAATAGATCATTGTTTATAAATAGTTTGTTACATATTTTTGCTTTTGAATAAACATTGAATGACTTTGATTTTAAATGTAATGAATACGTTTTTCCATAATTTAATAACTTGTTCAATAGTTATAGACATTCTATTCGATTTTTCTTAGTTTATGAGAATTCAATGTTCGGACAATTTTTTTATAGGAAATTAATTTTAAAATCTTTAGAAAATTTGTCAATATATGATTCGATGCGTCTTTATACTCTTTCTCTCGATGAAATTAAAAAATATCTATCTCCTTTCTCAATGAATAAATTTCTCTTTAACTTTACTTAATATTTGATAAACCCTTAGTCGTTATTACGTAAAATGATATACAGTAAAATTTTTATTCAACATATTATTTTTATATTCGAAATTAAATAAAAAAGAAATGAATGTATAACTAAGAACAAAAAAGTATCGCTTGTATTAATCGATTTTTAAATCATAATATTAGTAATTTAAAAATGTTCTTTTTTTTCTTCATTAATATCACGTTCATTGGATGCTACTAAGAGTTGTTGATATTTTTTGATAGCATTGATTTGTTCTTTTACCATTGGTATATCATTTACTAATTGAATTGACTCATAGATTTTCGGTAATATTTTATCCTTGTTATCCAAACATATCGTACTCAAGAGTTGTTCGTAATCTTTTATATGTGCTTGTAATTCAATAAATAATTGTTTATTAAAATTGCATTGATCTTGTTGATGACAAATAAATTCTTCTTCCTTTAACATTCTTATAAGACCAGATAAAAATGGATCATCTTGTTTTGCTTGAGTTGTTAATAAAAAACGAGAAAATTCTGCACATGTTTTATACAGAATGGTTCGTTGTTGATTTAACTCTTCCTTTGTTTCAGTTGTTAGATTATTAAAATATTCATAGTCAAGTCTGTATTCAGTTGGATTTTGTTCATTTGAAGCACACTAAAAATATTTAGATTATTTAGTCATTTAATAAATCAAAAACTTCTATCTATTGTACGTATTTTAATAAAAAATAAATATGTAATTTTCAAACAATTCAATCAATATGTTGCTTTCATACTGACCATATGTGGATAGGTATGCGTATGATCGGGAAATATCCAAAATTGATTATAGATTTTAGGAATATGTTCACATTTATAACAAATCATAGTCGGCTGATCAACATGTGTTACTTTTAATTTAATCGAGGAATTAATATCAAAAAGAAGGATATTTCGAAGAATATTTCGTATAGCTTCTAATATTGGACGGATCATAGAATTAATTTGAAATTGTGCTTCTTCAATTGATATCCATTCAATATTTTTACGATAAAGAGGAAGATCTTTACAAAGAGAATTTCGTAATCGTTTTGATTCTTCAACTGATCGTATCCAACTTTTTTCAAATTCATCTTTATCATGTTCATTAAATTTTATTGCTTCTTGTAAAGCGACTAAATAACGAAATGATTCACTATCAAAACAGAATGTATTCTTTTTTTCAAATGGAATATTTTTTATTGGAAATGAATCGAAAAATGCTTTTAATAATGGTCGAGTATCACCTGGAGTAAAAAATGTTGATCGAGCATTAGTAAAACAAAATAATAAATTATTACGAATATTTTCACCAAAAAAATTAAATAATTGAGTAAAACATGAAAATAATAATGGATTTAATCGTGTTGAATTAGGTTTCAATAGAAGACAAATACTATTTATATATGTTAAATTCTTAACAAATGAAAATATCATTTCCATATTTAAAACATCTTGATTATCGCCTCGTGTATCACCAAAACCAGGTGTATCAATAATTCGTAATTTTTGTTCATTAGAAATATTAAATACATATGATCGACATTGTTGAGTAACTGATTGACCTGAATTATTATGATCTTCATTTGAATCTATATCACCAAATTTAACAAGTTGTTCATCAAAATTATCATTAATTGTTATTAAAAATGAAACAGGTATTAAAACAATAGGTTGTCCTGATTGTGCTTGTTGAAGTGTTTGAAATTGTAGATAATTAGCAAATGCATTTATAAATGTTGATTTTCCAACACCTGATTCACCAAGTAAAAGAATATTGATATATTCATTACTTGATGCTAATACTGGTGGTGGTGGTGGTGGTGGTGAAGGAGGTTTTGTTTTTGTTTCAGACGAAATTACATTTGTATGAAGTTCAGATATATTTACTGTTTGATCTTTTGATAATAGAATTGTCATATTTCCCAAGTAAAATGTTGTATATGTAAAATCTGCATAAACTAAAGTTAGAGAAGGATTCTCTTTACGTTTTTCAATCATTTGAGTATATAAATTTTGCCAGTGTTCTGAAGATTGTTCTTTTAAAAGATCATGTGAACAAAAAATAGCTTTGTTTAAATTATTTTTAAATAGAATATCTTTAACTAATTGTTCATTACAATTTTGATCGATTCCTACTTTAACAACATTACAATATTCAATTCCATCATTTTGTAGTTGTTTAATTAAATTTCCTTTTGATGTTAATTTATCTAATGGGATAGTTAGTCGACGAAAAGAATCGTTAATTGTTGTTTGAACATCTGAAGTCAATATTTCATTAATAGAATTCGATATATGTTGTCCTTTTCGTAAGGACACAATTAAATTACGCATTGGATACATGGTATTTTCATATAAATTTTTGATTTCTGAGAAACCCTTTCGAGCAATCATTAATTGTTCTTCGAGTTTGTTCTGTAATAACTCAGGTAATTCGTAATCTAAACGTAACTGCAAAACTCTCAATTCGGAACATTGTCGAAGTAAAGTATTTTCAAAATAATCGATTTCACTTCCATCCACTTGAACATTTATATTATTTCCATTTTGTATCGGATAAAGTGATGGAATGAAACTAATAATATATTTTAATTGACGATGTTCATCTATTTTATCTTTTATCTCTAATATTTTCAGCCAAGCGTTGTATAGATTAGTTATTGAGTTTAAACTAGGTATATTTGAGTAAACTCTTGTAGAAATAATTTGTTGAATAACTTCTATTTCCGTCGGTGACATTTCAATGTGATACTCACTATTAATTAAATTGTGATGTATATGATCAAGTATATGATCAATTTCGGGTTGTTGATCAGGCGGTAATTGTAAAATAATAATAGCATGAATACCCCAAAGTATGTCACTTATAATAGGCGTTCTAGGTATTTCTAATGAGGATAATTTCCCTCGTTTCATTTTTTTGATTAAATTATTAAAACATGATTCTGTAAGACTCTCGTGATAGAAGTATAAAAATCGAGTGTATTTATTAATCGATCGAGGATAATTGATAATTGAAGCAATACCAGTCGGTTGAATCATTTGTAATAGAATACTAATACGCATTGACTGATTAATACCAACCATTTCTAGTAGATTTTGACTTTGATGTGTACGACCGCGATATAGTATGCATTTAACTGGTTTCTTTGACATGTACGATTCTGATTTTAGATCGATATTCAACTTTCCTGATATTTGATCTTGACATATATCATAGAATGATCCAAGAGTTCCGGACTGATCAATAGCGGTAATCTCTCTATCAATCGTTTCTACTCCATCAGAGTTTGCATTTTCTCTAATAAAAAGTTTTTTTATGGGATGCCATATTCTGTCCATAACTTTGTTGATTCAATACAATCCGCTAAAAAATAGACAAAAATAATTTTATAGTCTTCTATCAACTAACAACAAATCCATTTGAAAGATGCTAATCATAGTGTTGCAAAGAATCGAAGTTTTCATAAGGTATTTTTTAATATCAAACAAAAAAGTATAACTTTGAAAAACGAGCGCTATGTCTTAATTGGTAAGATGTTGTTAAACGAAATCAGATAATATCATACAATTTATAAAAAGATTGAATAAAGATTAAAATAATTTTATTTTTCTCTAGGAAAAAACTTTTAAATAAGTTCTTATTCAAAAATATCATATTTAGTCTATCAATTATTTAATTATATAGATGAAAATAATTTGTCTTCGAAAAATTAAACAAAACATTTGTCTTACTTTATATAAAATTCAAATTTTATTCTGTTTGATTGTTAATAAAATAATATGATATTAAAAAAGCAAGTAAGAATTTTTTTTTCTGTAGATATTTGTCAGCAACGAGAAAAAGTAAATAGAGAAGAACGAAAGACATGCATTTTGAAATCAAATATACAACGAACCAAAAAAAAAAAGAATTCTTTATACAACATGAAAAAGAAAAGAATAGCAATAAAAGAAATAAATAATTTCTTCCAACATAATATAACACGTGGTGCATCTTATAAAAACCAAATTGCAAATTTAAGAAATAAATAATGAAAGTATATTTTTAATCGATATAATTTATCAAATTTTACCTAATGACACATTATTTTTCTTTCGTTTTGAAGATTGCACAACATGTAAGTTGAAGATATATTATGATAACAACAGTTTTTTTCCATATTCTTATCTAATAATAATATTACAACATATTTCTTTTACAGTAGTTTATTAGAGAAAAAAAATGGATACACTTGATACAAGAATACAACCTCATCTATCATTAGATCGTGTTGGTAATAATACTGAATTACGAGAACTTATTGAATGTAGTATTTGTCATGGTATTCTATGGAATTCTATAGCTTGTGAAAATTGTGATAAACCATTTTGTTCAACATGTATTCAAGCATTACGTACGACTAAATCAGAATTAATTTGTCCAAATTGTAAATCACCATTTATCGAACGAACATGTCCACCAGGCCATATTCGTGTTTTAGCCACTCTAAAAGTAAGTTGTTGCTATAAATCAAATGGATGTACAGATATTCTGTTATACAATGAAATTGAAAAACATGAAGAAACATGTGATTATCAACTATTACATTGTATTGGATGTGAACAAGAAATAGTTAAAAAAGATTTTGATAGACATAAAAATCAATGTCCCTTATTATTAATAACATGTAATCAATGTTTAACATCATATAAAAGAAAAGATGAAGATTTACATACATTAACTGAATGTTTACGTATACAAGTACAAGAAGAAAAATTAAAAACTAAACAACTTAAAACACAACTATCTGAACAAGAAATTAAAATTGATTTAATGGAACAAAAGCTTAAAGAAAATAATCAATTTTGGATGACATTCTTTGAAACTACAAATCAAATTAAGTATATTTAAATCATATAAAAAAATATTTTTCTTAAATATAACTCTCTATTTCTATAGAAATATGCTCAATGAGTCTAATGAATTGTTTACAAATTCAGATCAAATTAAATTAATGAATTAGTGATGTATTTTATTTTATTTATTCTACAAAAAACAAAACAATTTATTCCAATTTAAATTATTATTCTTTATTAATGTAAAATAAACAAGAATATTATGTAAAATTTACCTTTTTTCTTTAATTATTGAATAAACATACTTTTTTCTTCAGCAATTATTTTTATTATTAAGAACAATTTTAGCAGAAGATTTTTTTGTAAAAAATTATTATACATCTTCTATTTGAAAAAATATTAAAGTCAGACTCTTGTATTTGAATCAGAGATGTCCATCGCGGCTGAAAATCTGCCGCTGCCGCGCCGCGGTCTTTTACAGCTGCTGAGGCCGCGGCGCTGCCGCGCCGCTATGGTATAAAATCAAAAAGTGCCGCGCCGCAGCCGCGCCGCTATGGTATAAAATCAAAAGGTGCCGCGCCGCAGCCGCGCCGCTATGGTATAAAATCAAAAGGTGCCGCGCCACAGCCGCGCCGCTGTGGTATAAAATCGTAAGCTGCCACGCCGCGGTATTATATAAAATACATGTTGCCACGGTGCTTCTGCATATCGACATACTAAAAACGTTGCCGCTGTCGCAGCAAAATTTGAAGAAAAGGTTACAGCACTACTACTGTCACTACATGAAGAAAAAATGCCACTTTTTGGAGTTTAATTTCAGGTCTAAGGCTGGATAATTTTTAGAATTACAGATAAAATTTCTGCAAAAAAATCGTGCCGCGTCGCTGCCGCGGTGGCTAAAAACATGAAAAGCCTCAGCCGCGCCACTGCCGCGGCGCCATTATGAGCGATGTGCCGCGCCGCGATAATTTAAAAAAAAAATCTGCCGCTGCCGCGCCGCCAACCGCGGCAGCGGCAGCGGCGCGTCAGTGACGCGATGGACATCTCTGATTTGAATAGAAAAATAAAAATTTACATGAATATCTTTATATATAATTCATATTCTCTTTTTCGTAGAGAAGAGTCTTGCAAGCATAAAT
>JAJEKB010019268.1:1488-23178 GCA_022393335.1 Macrotrachela quadricornifera
CAAATGCGTGAACTCGAATTAAACAGTATTCGACGTGCGTCTCTGCTGCGTGCGCTCAACCTGAGCATAGCGTTTGCATCAGCGCTACTGCTCGGATTTGCTACATTTGCTGGCGGTTGGTTTAGTGGTCGTCCGTTAAAAATAGTCGATTTATTTGTAATTCTGACTTTCTATGGTCAAATGCGTGTTTCTGTCAGTCATTCTTTTCCGGGAGCGATTGAAAAATTAAGCGAGATTCAAGTAGTATGGAAACGAATCGAAACATTAATCAAGTTAAAAATGAGACAATATCAGTCACAAAACTTACCTACATCTGATGATGGTTACCAGCAAAAGAAAGGAGCGATTGTCATGCGTAATGCTTCGTTTTCGTGGTATGATGAGAATAACTGCCTTTCGGCACTCAATATTATTATTGAACCAGGCACATTTGTGGGCATTGCTGGACCCGTCGGTTCTGGGAAATCATCATTGTTCGCAGCAATTATGGGTGAGATGATTCAAACAAATGGTCAGCTCGATGCTAACGGTAGTTCCTTCGCTTATGTTGCTCAATCCCCATGGATACTTTCTGATACTTTTCGTGCCAACATCCTTCTTGGGAAGCCATTCGATAAACAATGGTATGAAAGTGTGTTACGTGCATGCTGTCTGGATGTTGATTTGAATGCATTCGGATCGACGGGTGATTTGATCATTATCGGCGAAAAGGGTATTAATTTAAGTGGTGGACAAAAGGCGCGTATATCACTGGCTCGTGCCTTATATTCAGATGCTGACATTTATCTTCTTGATGACCCACTGGCTGCAGTCGATCGTGTTGTGGCGAAACGAATCTACAATCAATGCATTGGTCCACATGGATTGTTAAGTACTAAAACTCGTCTATTAATCACACATCAAATAGAATTTTTAGCTGAATCACATCAAACGATTATTCTCGCTCATGGTCACATTTCAGCACAAGGTCATTTCGATGAATTGATTAACGAATATAAGAATACTGATCAAAAAAACGATGCGATAGAAAAAGAAGAGATATTAATATCACCAGCGATGCTTGATGTCGGACAAGCGACCGTAGATACTCAATCGATTATTGTCGACGAAGCATCAAAAAGTCATACTATCAGCTGGTCTGTGTGGAAAGCTCTGCTTATTTCACCATCATTATGCTTATTTGACCTATTTCTATTAATTACTCTTCTCCTAATCGCTGAAATTCTCTATGATGGTACCTACTTGTGGCTTAGTCTATGGTCCAAGCATTCCAACACTGATGTACAACATCGATCGACAACCTTTTACATCTATTTTGCATTGACAGTAACCACACTAATATTTTCAATAACCCGTGCCATTTATTTCTTTTATTACATTTTGAATGGTTCGAACCGATTACATAAGAAAATGCTCTCTGGAGTATTGTATACATCAATGCGCTTTTTCGAAAGTAACCCTAGCGGACGAATTCTTAACCGAGCAATCAAAGATCAGCAAGTCATAGACGAGTTATTACCTTATACATTGCTCTTTGCAATACAAAGATTATTATCGGTGGTTGGATCAGTGATCATTATTTGTATTGCCAATTCGTGGCTTACACTTCTTATTTTAATAGTGCCCATATTCTGGCTGCTACGTCGTTACTACTTACGATCGAGTCGTCAAATTAAACGTCTAGAAAGTGTGACACGTAGTCCGGTTTATGCACTACTGGCATCATCGTTAACCGGCTTGCCTACTCTTCGTGCATTCAAAGTCACCAATGATTTTATGTACTTATTTATGAATCGAATTGATGATAATACACGGATATCCATAGTTATGATGGGTGTTGTACGATGGTTTAATTCACGAATTGATTTTCTGTTAAGTTTTGTTTTGTTCGTTTCTGCTATTCTTGCAGTCGTATTACGCAATAAAATCAGCTCGTTATTGTTAACACTCAGTTTGATGTATAGTATGAGTATGATAAATGCGTTGCAGTAGCGACGTTCAAAAATAGATTACCTAAAAACGTTCATTGGTGTCCACCATCAGTGACAACTGATGATGTCTATTAATGAATAGCCATTGTTTGGCCTGCAGCAACATGCTGACGCTGAAAATTTCATGACGAGTGCTGAACGAATCGATGAATATGCTCAACTTGCATTGGAAGAAGATCAAGGCGGATCAAAGAGGCTCATGACGACGCCACCAGATTGGCCAAATCGTGGAATAATTGAATTTCGAAATTTTTCGTTACGTTATCGATCTAATCTGGAACTCGCACTCAAAAATATCAACCTGACAATAAGATCTGGTGAAAAAATTGGTATTATCGGTCGTACAGGTACGAATGAACTGCTTATTCATTGCTCTTTAGTTTTCATGTTTTATTACATTTAGGTGCCGGGAAATCATCTCTATTTCAAGGTATCTTACGTCTCGTCGATCGATCAACTGTCGATGGAGTAATTCTGATTGATGATATCGATATCAGTCGTGTCACCCTCAATCATCTTCGTTCTCGTCTCAGTGTTATTCCACAACAGCCAGTACTATTTACTGGCACTCTCCGATACAATCTCGATCCGTTTGATGCTTATTCTGATGATCAATGTTGGATGGCACTCGAAGATGTTCAACTGAAGAAGATGGTATCCAAGCATCCAGACGGCCTTCTAATGCTTGTCGCCGAATCGGGTAGCAATTTTAGTGTTGGTCAATGTCAATTGATTTGTGTTGCTCGAGCGATTCTCAAACCAAGTAAAATCTTATTGATCGACGAGGCTACGGCTAACGTCGATGAAGACACCGATCGACTCCTTCAATCGATCATCGCTAACAAATTTCAAGATAGAACTGTTCTAACTATCGCTCATCGACTAAATACAATAGCTACTAATGATCGCCTTCTCGTCTTAGATAGAGGCATGGTAGTCGATTTCGATGTTCCTGAGAAGATTTTACCTCATTATTAATAAACGAAGAATTTTGTGTGAAAGTTTACCTAAAAGTTAAAAGGTCTAATTAACCATTTTTGGACTGGAGGACCATATGTGGCCAACGGTTCTAGATCGGACTATAGCTGACTTAAATATGTCTCTTGTGATACTTTTATGACGTATATACTAGTACAGAATATGAATCTTCTATGTTCAATAAAAAGTGACATTACTGTCTGTTGTATTCTCATTATTCTTTTTATTTTTGTAGATTGACTCGTATTTACTATTCTTTTTCGTTACTGTTTCGTGATTTTCGATTGCAGCTAATTCGTCAAATCATTGAAACGCGTGGATATGCAAGAGCACCGAGAGGTCAGCCCAGTACTGGAGACAATTCTATTAGACTTATTGATCGCCATTTTGCATCTCTAATATCTTCATCATCAACAAGTCAATGTCCTCGAAAACAATGCGAGGTTTACGCAAATACAACATGCACAGCTAGAAAAAGTACTAGAGCGAAATATGAATGTACTGAATGTAACGTCGGACTTTGCATTTCAGATTGCTTTCTAGATTATCACACACTGAAATATTTTTAGACATTTGTTTTTAGCATCGTCAGAATAAATATATCGTTCAGCGTTTCAAAAAAAACTAATTTTTCCTTAACAGTAACCTCGTCCTCGAAGGGTTAAAAGCATATTCTCTTTAGAATAGATTATTTCACCTTGAAATCGTATGACGGTAGAACCAGTGGCGGCGTAAGACTACTGGCGTCCCTCTTGTTTTAGGGGGACAGTAGAAAGTGGCGTCCCATATATGTGTGCCATGTTTACAAAGAATGCATATCATTGACAGAGTATCTAGTGCCGAATATAGAACACCGGCTTTTCTCTTGCTCTAGAGAGTGTAATAGAGGGAGCTGCTATGGTTTTGACACTGTATAACTTTGCTATAATGATTCTCGTATAGGTGGCGCCACTTTCCACTGCTCCTCTTAAACAAGAGAGGCGCTAGTAGTCTTGCGCCACCACTGGGTAGAGCGACTTAAAGTGATCCAGTACTTTTGATTTGATATTTATTTATGAGTAGGACCAAGTATAATCAGACAGTAGCCCAATCAGATAAGGAACTATGCTGTCTCCCCTTCCAGAGCTGTACTGTTTTACTAGATCTCATCTTCTGAATAGCTAGACGTTTCTAATCTCACTCTTAATCGATCTTGGAATTTCTCTGTTAGGATCTTACAAGATCCGAAATTTCTAGGATTCTGCTCAAATTCATGCAGGATCTAGCAGATTTCTTATACTATCTTATCGTTAATAATCTCGCAGATCATCATCAAATTTATTCAAGATCCTAAAATTTTTCTTATCAATGTCTTATAACTAAAAATACATTAAGAAATCCTCAAGATCTTATGTAAGATCCCTCTAAGGTTTGGTCTATTGTTTACCAGGCAAGAATGCATGCATGGTCTTATAGGATCTGATCCAGATTAGATAATCCAAGTTCTAAAAAATCTTGAGCAGTCGTAAATCAAGATTCACACAAGATCTTGAAGTGATGCCGGTAGAACTTTGACACATCTTGTTGTAAGTTTCTAATTAGATCTTAATGAAATTCATTATATTGTTATCACAATCTTATTCGAGTCTTGCAAGCAAGACGAGGTATTGACTGGATTATTCTAAGATTAGAAATAGAACTCTGATAAGAGATACGTCTCAAGCAAGACTTCTAGGTGGAAATGTTCGGATCTTGTGCAGAACTGACAAGAGCAAATTCAATACTCGAAACAATCTTATCGAGAAAAAAATCAGATCATGAAAGCTTAAGATATGCGTCAAATTCTTTTTATTCAAGAACGTATCAGAATCCTCAATTAACTACAGAAAACCCAAAAGGATGAGGGTGTGAGGGTGCGAGTCGAGCATATTTTGATCCAGATTTCATTTCGACTAAAGAAATCATTAAATGGCTTTCACCCAGGGAGAAAAAAGCGATTTATGAGTTTGTGATTTAAAATGAGTTTATATGATTTTTATGATTTAAAATGAGTTACGTGATTTTCGTGATTCAAAATGAGTTTGTATGATTTTTATGATTTAATGTGAGTTTGCGTGTTTTTTTTGATTTAAAGTGAGTTTATGTGATTTTTATGGTTTAAAATGAGTTAATTTGATCCAAACTCGTGTAAATCATTGTTCGTAAAAGAGTTTTTACAGTCACATAAAGTTAATATCCTCTGCGTAGTCGATAGTTAGTAGTTTCCATGAATGTTCGTATTTAGTTTTACCCAGCTTAATCATTATAGAATTGTTGAAAGAATGAGTTCATACATGGAAAAAGCTGTTACCATAATTCCCACGGGATTAAAATGTCACACATGGAAGAACTATTATCACTATAAGAAAAAGCGCCTTTAATTTCGATTAATGATAGTACTGCACATATTAAATAGAATCTTTGCATTTTACAATTAATACCAAATTTCAATTCTTCTTGACTTTTATTAACTTGTCAATCAGCCGATTGGTTTCTGTTCGAATAATTTACAGAAATACATTTATAATGTGCCTCTGTTTTGAAGTGATACTTGTCATTATTTAAGATGTTAACTGGTACTAATTAATAATGACTGTCTTTGTCAATGAAAGGTGTACTTTTTTGTTCCTATGCTTCAACTCTATTTTTATTATGCGTTTCCTAAAACTAAGAATATGCGTATACAAATATTTCGTTTAGTTGATATTGTATAATGCAAATATTCTTTAAACTAAATACAAATTAAATAATCTTTCCCTTCCTATATATCCGTATAATCAAATACATTTAGCACTGATATCGTGCGAATTCAATGTTAATTCATTATTTCTACCACAGGAATAGAAAGATATCTTCTCCATTTTACAAAACACGAACTAAAAGAAGCGCTGAAGTATTGAGTAAAAAGCTGAACATCTCCACAGATTATGACAGACACTTCAGCACCATCTTATTCTGTCTACAATTCTTGATAGACGAAGCTGTAGTTGTAAAATGTATGCATATGTTTATTGACTATTATCAGAGAAGCACGTGAGCTTATGGGCGAATTAATAAGGTTCATAGAAAAATAGTATCCTGGTCATGGATGGTGAGACAAAACGATTGTCATTTGACTCTATTGTCTTTTTGATTTCAGATTGAATTCTAAAACAAAAAAATTCACCTCAACTTTTTCAATCCCCTATGGGACTAACGGGACTAAAACGAGACGTCTATACTATTCATAATGATAAACTTTGACATTCCACTCCACTCAATGGAAACCAAACGTATCTATCCCAATCTTAAAATAATCCTCCCTAGATTAGAGAGCCACCCTATATTAGAAGGCCACCCCTATAGAAGGTCATGTTTGGACAAAAGTTCAAACTCCTTATTAGAAGGCCATGCAATAATTAATTATTATATTACAAAAATATTCAATTTTTAATAAATTTTAGTTATTAAATGTAGGAAATAACCAATTTTCTGATGTTTTTTTTTAGAAAAAATGGCAATTTTTTTCGTAAAAAGCGCCTAAAAAATGGTAAAGAAGGTTATTAATTATTTAGGACCTATCAAAAGTAGTGAGAGAGATACTTTTTATCCTTAAGCAGGGATACAAAAAAACTTCTTTCCTTACCAATAGATAAAGCGTGTTTCGTTCGATCTTTTTATGCTATTTGGTCACTATTGAACTGTTATCGTAGTAACAAAATTTCGATAAAATTTATGTTTGGCGTATAGACGCTGGTAGCATGAACATGTATACTTGTGAGTATTTCTGGAATACATTTTGATAGAAACAAGATAGAAAACTGCGGTTTTCGCCGTTAAAAAGAGGAGATGAAGACGCATCGAACTGCGTATTACTGATTTTTCTAATCTGATTTTTGTAAGGTTTCGCCGCACCTTTGAAGAGCAAATCTATTCTATGAATTGTTTATAGTGAATTTTCAATAATCGTATCCACATTCAAACCGCGAATCGAAGTTTTTCAGATTGTGAAAGACTCAGCTGTTTAAATCTAATTATTTATGAATGATACCTAAAGGGTGTCCCAGAAATACTGAAACGATTTTAAAATTTATCATTCTCACTTTTAACAAAACCAAAGTCTTTGAAACTGGGGCATATTATTGGACATCCTTTGTACTGCATAACTACAAAGTTTCAGATCTATAGCTTGTACTGTAAATGAAAACCTGTAGCAACACCGAGATATACTATTTTTTCATTTTTTTCAGATCATCTTCAGATTGTACAACATTTTTTTTATTTTGTCTATATCTCGGCTTGGATACATATTGAAACCTTGATTTTTTCGAAAAATGTGCCATGAAAAGCTCTACGAAAATTATAATAACAATTTCCTATTAACTTATCTTGATGTTTTGTGCCATACCGAAATTAAAAGCTCAATGTAAGAGTACCACTTTTCGCCGTATTGTACGTAATGAAAAAGCTTTCAGCGCAATCCCTGCGGGATTAAAATGTGAAACACGATATAGCTGTTGTGGCTGATGATATAGAAATAGTTTAGTTGTATGTCTTTTATGATTGGAGATACTATTCACAGCATTGTTTATCACGGTCTATAGCAGTCTTTGACGAGTAATTACTGAGACACTAATTAATTAATTAAACACTATTCAATTTATTAAAATATGGGTCATGACCTGTGATGAGTAATTAATAAGGCACTAGTTAATTAATTAATTAATCAATCATCGATTAATTAAGATGTCGGTCACGGTCTGTGATGCTACTTTTGGCTGTCGGTCACCGTCTGCGATGCTAATTTTATCTGTCGGTCATGGTCTGTGATGCTAATTTTGGCTGTCGGTCACGGTCTGTGATGCTACTTTTAGCTGTCGGTCACGGTCTGTGACGCTACTTTTATCTGTCGGTCATGGTCTGTGATGCTACTTTTAGCTGTCGGTCACGGTCTGTGATGCTACTTTTGGCTGTCGGTCACGGTCTGTGATGCTAATTTTGGCTGTCGGTCACGCTCTGTGACAAAGGTCATCGAGTCTGTCGGTCACGGTCTGTGGGGGGGGGGGGGTCCAAATTTCTACCCCTAAACACTTCAACACTCTCTTTCAGATCGTGTTTCACTCGCCGTATTGTACGTAATGAAAAAGGGTTTAGAAGACTTTTTTCCTTTTCAATGGGGGATTTGTCTATACAATTTTTGTAGAGCTTTAGACGGCGCATCTTTTGAAAAAAAAGATCAAAGTTTTAATATTTTCTCAAGCCGAGCTGCATACAAAACAAAAAGGTGTTCCCAATATTTTTTTATTATGCAGAGTATGATAAGAAGTAATATTATCATGTAGGTTTTTCATTGTGAGTCTGGTAGAAACTAATAACACAAATCAAGAGGGATTTGTTATTGTAATTTATGTAGAGCTTTTCATTGCGCATATTTTAAAAAAATTCGAGATTTTAACATGTATCTAAGTCGAGGTATAAAGACTTTGCCAGACCCACAATACAAAAAAATTGAAAAAAAACTATATGTCGATGTTGCTATAGATTTTCATCTACAGTGCAAGCTATAGATCTGAAACTTTCTAGTTATGTAGCACTAAACGTGTTCAATAATATGCTAAGGTTTCAAAGACTTTAGTTTTGTTAAACGCGAGTACGATAAATTTTAAAATCGCTTCAGTATTTCTGGGACACCCTTTATTCTAGACGAACCTCTACTACGATGTTCAATTAAATTTTTTGCTTTTTCTTTTTTTCATGAAACAAGCGTTTCTCCGATAGTTAGAAAATTGAATAAAAAACCTTCAGAAATCGTGTTAAAAAAACAATAGTGTACGGTTCAATGCGTCTTTATCTTCTCTTTTTAACAGCGAAAACCGCAGTTTTCTATCTTGTTTCTATCAAAAGTTATTCCAGAAATACTCACAAGTATTCATGTTCAAGCTACCAGCGTCTATACGTCAAACATAAATTTTATCGAAATTTTGTTGTTATGATAACAGTTTAACACATTCACCACGACGGGTCCCACCGGTGGGACCCGCTCAGTCTTCACAAGAAACTTAATAGAAAAACAGTTTCTGTTCCTTTGTTGTTCAATGGAAAACATCAAGGAGTGTGTCATCTAGTTCGCCTTGCCGCTGTTTGAGTTATTTATTACAAAGGATAATGTTTTTCATTAAAGCAGTCAAGACAAAAAAAGGCATTACAATCAGAACAGAAAGTTTTTATTTTCTTTGCTGTTGCATTACTTGCTTCTCTTGATTGTTGTTGCCGGATTTTTTCATAGCAACCAACACAACGCCTTCGAATATCACGACCACGTCCTTCTTTTTCTACTAGCATATGATCGGCGAGTTTACGTTTTGCTTGGCCAGTTTGTTTCTGTCTCACACCCGGCTTCAGCTTTTCGAACGGCATACCAAGTAGTAAAGATCGAACAAGACTTTCCCGAAACTGTAAAATGGTCGTTTTGTTTGCAGCGTAGTGTTCCTTGTATATCAAATAGCTATTTACTATTGCTGTACCAAAAACCAATTCAAATGCTACCTTTCGATACCACTTTATTGACCGTCTGAGACACGTGTAATAGGCTAATAGTTGATCGGACAAATCAGCACCTTGTCTTCCGTCATTATAATCTAGCACTACTTGTGGCTTCATGATTAGCTCATTTTTACTATTGATACTTCCAATATTCACCACTGTTGCTGAATGCTACGGCCTTGTGGATATCATCAAAACGTCCTTCTTGTTTTTCCATTTGATTAGTTTCACGCCGTCTTTGTTCTGTAGTCCGTAAACTTCGCCGCGTCCAAGTTCTTTCTGAACAACTTCGCTTCCTGATCCAACACGATTACTTCTCAGTGTTCCAATAAGATACGTATCATGTTCTAACAAACGTTTCGCAAGAAAGATGCCGGTGAAGAAGTTGTCAGCTATGACAGTTCGATAGCATCCGTCAAGACCATCCAATAAATTCATTACCACTGTTTGAGCATGTCCAAGTCCTGCCGTGGAATCTTGTTGGCCAGTATAGATCATGAAATTCCAAGTGTATCCATTCGTAGCTGCTAGCTTGTACATCTTCACGCCATACTTATGTGCTTCACCAGGAATAAATTGTTTGAACAAAAGTCTGCCTCGCCAGGGTATCATAGTTTCGTCAATAGTCACAACCGAATCCGGGATATATACTGACGAAAACCTGGCTCTCAATAAATTCAAGATTAGTTGCAACTTGAACAGCCTATCTTGACTTGAATCTTTGTCATCGTTATTCGAAAAATGCCAAAACTTGAGGAGCAATTCGAACCTCTCTCTCGGCATAGCATTTCGAATAATCTCCGATCCGTACAATTGACTATTGCTCCAGTAGTGATTCATTTGCGGCATTTGTACCAGTCCCATCTCGATTATGATCCCAAAGAACTTGAGCATTTCCTCAGCAGTGGTTGGTTTCCATTCACGATATTTGGACCGTCTGCTAATCTCATGGACTTGCAAGTATTGCTCCGCATATCGATTAGTTTCACGAACCATAAGGCTAATAATTTCGTCCGTGATGAAATATCGATAGCAATCGATAGGGTTGATTATATTATCTTCTGAAGAAGAAATTACTTCATCGACGATTCCATGATCTTCCATGAATTCTGCATCCGATTCTGGTTCTATTTCGTACCAACCGTTTGAATTCACCTCGTCAACAGCTATTTCTTCGTCGGAACTTTCAGATTCAAGCTGCATTTCATCAAAATCATCACCTAAAGAGCTTACTTCACTTAGTGAGGTAGCGCTTTCTTCTGTATCAGTTTCTTCGAACGACATGTGACCTATCTATTTCGAAATTTCGAGCGCTTTTATACATCACATAACAAAGATAAGAATACGGAGGAAAAATCTGGAAATTTCGTTATGACTCATTATGTGATGATATGAAGAAAAGGACGATGAATAATCAGTGGAAGATAATAAAAAGGTCACTAAGTGCATTTATCTGAAGTTAACTCTTGAGAGATGTGGATATTTCGGAGATTTTTCCAAGAAAAATGAATCGTGGTGAATGTGTTAATAACTGTATAAATATTTCAAACAATATAACAGGAAATTGCTTTTAGTCTTCTGTCGCCTTGCGAGTTTTCGAGTGGCTATTTCTCTTACCTATCAAAATATGAACACGTATGTTTGTGATTATATGTAAAACGTGCACACTATTGATTCAACCTCTTACATATTTACAGAAGCTTCTTCTAAAACAGCATTATTCACAAAGAGAAGATTTATAGTGTTTTCCTATACAAAAGAATATTCTAATCGCAAAATTTTATGGATCGTTATTCAAGCAAACGAAGTACAGCAAATCATGACACTTCATCGGTTGTATCCAAGGATAATCAGATCCAGAAGAAACGAAAAAGAGCTAAAGTTGCTTCTAAAGGACAAGAAAAAAATATCGATTCCAACCATCAAGCAGATAGTGATATAAGTGCCGATGAAGCAGATAATCTATTACCAACAAAACATCAACGAACATCTCTTGTACATTCTTTTGCAACAAAACAAGCCAACTCAGATTATCAATGTAATCTGTGTCCTAAGGTATAATATATTTTACATTGCGCGGTTCCATTATTCTTTGTCTTATCTAATTACAGGTGATCCGATCTGCTGTTGGTTCAAATGCAAACATCCGACGCCATTTGTCAAGCAAACATGGATTAACTGAACTGAAATCTAAAAGTCATCCTTCACCACATACTGTACAAATTGATCCTATTCGAAAATCTATATATCATGCAGCTGTTATAAGGGCTATTATTGTAGATAGTCGACCATTCGGTGACTTTAGAAAAAAAGGTATGATTATGTCGATCAGTTTTATATAAATATATTATTTTCAACTAAACTTTAATCTATTTCAAGTCAGAATTGGCTAAATCTGCTTCGTAATAATTCTTATAGAATAAAATCTGTTTCTGATACTTGGATTTCTTTCCTAACACTTTCTTATTAATAAAATAGTCTTTTTTCTTCTTACTGATATCGCTTACTTCTAGAAACATAAACGAGCTCTTTATTTTATAAGACAATAAAATGTACAAAACATGTTTAAAATATTGAATGTTTTGTTACAATTCAAGATATGTCTGATACTATGTAGCTCAGTAATTATGTCTCTTATTGATAATAAACAAGAAACATAACGCGAATTTTTATTGATAATATCCAATCATCAAGTTGGAAATTGATCTTTCTCTTGTCTTATTATAGTGTCTTTTAAGCAATAAAAATTTGATTGTGCTTTTCTAAGCATTTACCGAGCTCAGCTTAATATATATTGGCACTCGAAAAATTAACTATTTGCATTACAATAGAAAAAGAAAATGGTTTATTTTTCTTTCCATTCTATTTATTATAAATATATAGATTTATCATGTGGACAGCACATATAAATGAGTAGGAAAAGGAGTAAATAGCTGCTACGAAATGCATAACCGCTTTCAAAAGTTCAGTAACTAAGTTTATGTGAGAACAACGAAACACTATCATTACCATCAAAAAACGATAATAATAGGAAAAGCAAAATGTTTTCTTTTTGCTTTCTTTATTTTCTTGTCAAAATCAGTTGATTACATATGTGCCTACCTGTATTTTTTCTCCTTCATGTTATCTACCTAGGTGATAATGATAGCGTTTAATCGACGCTTCAATAAGAATAATCAATGAATTTGGTAAAGATTCTCTTGCACTGTGTAAAAATTAGTTTCTCTTTTCCTCTCTCTTGTAATAAACGCTTACTTTACAGTAATGCTAGAATAAAACTAATTTCTACCCATTTCTCCTTTTTTTCGATGCATATCAGCTTTTATCTTTAGTTATATAAATGATTATAATCTTTTAAAAGTGTATTAGTCTTTTAGATCGATTCAACGATGTCGAATCGAGATTTCTTAAACTTTCTTGTATAAAATTGCCTATTCAACGCAATTTTAAGTATAAATTTTCTTAGGTACGTAATTAGTAGAAATTCGTATTTTCGGATATCACAGAAATTGAAATAGAAGGTTTCTTAATTCAAACTACACAGAAGAAAGATTTTCAATATATTTCAAGTGTTAAAGCAGTAGGAATATTCACTATACATGAATGAATTAGAAGGTAAGTCGAAAATGTTCATATAATTACCATCGCATAGAGTCAATTTTTTTGCAAAATTTACATTGAAAATAACTTAAACCATGTATAACAAAGTTTGAATGTAATCGATCTTGATGAGAATGAAGAAGCAAACAATTTAAAAAATGAGATTCGTTTCTAATAAAAACTGTTTCAGTTTAGTGTGCTGACAGATTTTTCAAATATTCATTTCTATTACAGGTATGGCTGACTTTCTATCAATCGTCTCACCCGGTTATTTTGGTCCCAGTGAGAAGACCGTGCGACGTTCTTTAAAACGTATGTATACCAGCAAAACTATAGAATTACAAAAACAACTTCGAAGCGTTGAATGGGTGTCAATAACTACAGATTTATGGCGACGACCGAAGAAAAACCATTACCTATGCATGACTGTTCATTTTCTGGATCAAAATCATAAATACAATTCAAAGGTGCTTAGTTTTCAAAGATTTCATGGCAGACATTTTGCTAAACGTATTCGAACTCATCTAATAAGAGTTATAAACAAGTAAATGAATTCTTTATTATGACTTTGTTTAGCATAGACACTGCTTGTTCATGATTAAGATAATGTCCTTGGCTAGTTAGCACTAATCACACGCTGAGTGATTCCACAACAAATATTTAGTATATAGAAATTGTTAGTTAATATGCAACACCCATTTTCAATAGTTTTGATATAAATGAATCTTAACGAAATTGATAAATGAAATACCGAAAAGGTTTTAAATCAAAGAATTATCAAGTGTATGCTAGATAATACAAATTGCTGTTGTATTTGTGACCTATAAATGATGGCAATTGACGATATGATGCAGTGTACATTGCCTTTCGTAACTTTTTATATTTACTACCTTTAGAAATATATCTCAGTTTTTTTTATTTAAATTATGGATCCAGGGCAAAGACATTTCAATTTTTTGCATTTTCTAGATTTGAATTACAGTCGAAAATTGTTGCAACTGTCACTGACAATGGCAGCGATATTCGTTCAGCTACACAACTACAAAAAGTTTTTGGAATAAGATTACATTGTGTAGCTCATGGATTGAATCTTACAGTTCAAAAAGGTCTTGGTTTATGGGCAGCCAAAAAAGAAAAACAAGAAGAAACATACAATTCTCGGTAAAAAATATTGTTTCCACAATAAAACTGCCTGTCTAACTGGATAGTTTCGTAGGTTCCAACTTTCTCTTTATATTTCGAGCTATTGAAGAAACTTTTATCAATAGATCATTTCACGATTATAATAGACAGCGTAGTACTGCTCGTTATTTAAAAGAGATAAGTACTCTAATCTTTTAATGATGTAAGATATATCGAACATATATTCAGTAGTCGATCGAATTGTGTATAGATAACACATTCGAAAGCAAACACTAAATAGAAAGACTTATCGTACAAACTTCGAATAATAAGGTTTAAACACGATATTAATAAGAGCTTTGAGCGATTCGGAGCCCTCTTTTTTTCAAACTCGCATAAGATACCTATTATAATAGATCGTTAGTGAGAATATTGTATTCATTATAGAAGACGGATAAACCACGAATAGAGTCGAACTAAATTCGAATAGATCTATTGAAGATTTACTTAACCCTTTATACCCGGATGGGTCATTTTTGACCCATGCAACAAAACTGTATTCAGATGCAAATTTTTCGTCAAAAATTGAGAACATAGAAAAATTTTTTTCATAGATTTATAGCTTAGCAAATTCTCTACAGGATGACCAATTTTTTTTTGAAAGTTTTCGTTACATAGTACCTTATCAATTCACGATGGAATTTCGATAATGGTTAAAAAAATGAATTGTTCAGGGTATAAAGGGTTAAACTGAGTCTAATGCATGCTAGGTAAATCTGCATGAAGCAATTTTAAGTACAAAACATTATATTTCGCTATACAATTGTTCGTCTTCCAATATATTTCCATGCGCTGTGAACATGATGGAAATTGATTTAGCATCACTCTCATATAATTGATTTTCTTTCCGGTATTTTCTAAGCATACTACAAAGATTTCATTTCATGTTATTTGAAATAATAATTTTTTTTAATATCTTACAGATCATTAAATTCAACAGCTGGTGATGCAGACAGTACAGAAGAAGATGATGATGAAGGTGAAGGAGAACAAAATGTTTCTGATGATGATGAGGAGGAGAAGGAGGATGAGACAGAAGAATCAATGGAAAAACAAAGAATTAAAACAATTTCAGATCCTAACAGTTCCGCAAATTCAAATCTTTACATACAAGATATTGTTTCAGACAATGAGGATTTAGGTGAATTACCAAGAGATGTAACAGATGTTATATCATCAGATGAAGAAATGGAAGAAGAAAGTGAACCACCATTGAATCAAAGCTTCGATATTATACTTATCGATCAAATTCTATCCAAGTGTCGAAAATTAGTGGGAATTATTAATAGGTCAAGTATTCTATATGAAATGCTTCAAAATATAGCACGGCCAGAGATCAAGAACGATTTGATAGTTGATATGAAAATAAGATGGAATAGCACATATCAAATGATATCTCATTTACTTTTATATAAATCTATCTTACCGATCTTCTACAATAATTTATCACAAAACAATGGTGTTACAGCTAAGAAACAGAAAAAATGAATTAATTTACAACTTTCGGATGAGGAATGGGAAATACTCACGACTTTATGTGAATGTCTTTCATATTTTGCAGATGCAACTGATATGTTATCTGGTAGCACTTATCCATCATTCGGTTTTACATATACAGTTCTTAGTTCTCTTCGACATTATTTAAATGAAAATAGTTCATCTGGTATGGAAATGGTTATAAAACAGGCACTTAAAGAAAAATTTGAATATTATATGAATCATCCAGTTAACTCTGAAGAACATAAACATCTTTTAGTAAGTCCTGACAATAAGATGAAATGAGTGATCTCATTTAAATCTCACAATTTGCTTATTAGACAATGTTTATAAGGATAAAGCAGTTTATAGATGGTTAATACTGAAGAAAGTAGACATAAGATAACGTTTTTTCGAAATATTAAAACCTTTTTACAAAATATAATTAAAGAGTGTATCGATAAAAATAATTTTTATCTAAAAAAGTTTGATTTATTAGTGTTCGTATGATTATTTGTTTATTTGTCAGAAGTTAATTATACTTAGTAGCTTAAACGTATTCGGTGCTATTTAATGCAAAATGTAATTGTCATTACAAGTAATTCGATTTGATACTTGCCCTGATGAATTGAGAAACTTGTACATATAGACTGTGTAATATATTGTAAAAAAAAAGAGCGTTTCTGGCAGAGATACTACAAAGCTTCAGAGCTTGTCCAGCTAACGCGGGACCAGCGTGGCCAAAGTTGAAGTTCAAATTTTTCAAATCTAAAGGTGATCAGTTTGTAGAGCATGTTTAGTTGTATAAGAATATGTATCTTGTTTTCTCCTTCTTTCTGTTTAGCGAAAGAACGAACACGCGAAACATTAAGTACGAATTAGTCCTATTATTATATGCTGTGATGATGAATACACAAAGGTTTTCATTAGATGTTCTACAGAGCTTTACGAAATAGCTAGGGTATGAAAAGAATCAGTAATAAATGGGCTTTGTGCTGGAGTATCTAATAAATTATTATCTTCTTTGTTAGTTGAAATAGTCCTTCTGCAAAACTTGGCCAAAACAGCGATGAGTGCGTTACCATTTAGATGTTTTTTGTATTTTGTCACCTTAACGCGCAAGACAGTTTTAAAGGAAGATATTTGTTTTTAGATAACTTTTGATGGTCTATCATATGAACACTTTAGAATTTTTTCAGGCCATATTCCGCATAAGAATAACTGGTAACGCACTCATGCAACTTTTGTATGCGTAACAATTCACTAGTCTATACATGTTATATATTTCGTTAAAATTATTTGCGTGGTGAAGACAAACGTTCAGACTGAGTTTTAGTAATCTATCACAACACATTTTGCCATAAATAATTAAGAGGAGGAGCAGTTGGAATTTTGAGTTAAGAAAATATGAGTTAAAAAACTGTAACAAACATAGTGATTTTCTAATCACGTAGTATTTATTTATTAATCTTTCGAGAATTCACTTTTGCCATCATCAGAACAAATGCATAAATATTTCATACAAACAATACATAAAAGATATATTACAAAAAAAAAGAATGATTTAGATATTTAAATATATGACTATTGTGTGAGTGGACCATACAAGAATGAGCGGTCATTCTTAAATGATTCGCTCACACAATAGTCATATATTTAAATATCTAAATCATTATTTGTTTCATTCTTGATGATCTATTTTCGTATTTTTCTCTGACTAAAGACTACATCCGCGTCGGACGTCTTGTTCCTTTCTCATATATATAACTCACTTTTCCTCTAAATAAATGACATAAACAAATCGCTTAAACATGAATAACCAACATAGTTATATATAACTTCATAACATTTTGAAAAAGCTTTTCTTCGCCTTATTTATTTTGAAACTGTTGGTTTTTGGCATTAATATTATTGTATATTATGACTCTTACTCCAGCTGAAAAACAAAAACGGTATCGCGAGAATTTAATCAAAAAAGGTTTATATGAAATAGTGAAAGCTAAACATGCTATTAGAATGAAAGCTTTTCGTCAAAAACTAACCGGGTCATCACGAGTGAACTATTTGGCTGCACATGCTGATTCACAACGACGTTATATGAAAAAGAAATCTTCAAATTCGAAGTAAGTCTTTCAACCACTATCAATGACGATGCATTATTATGCTTTTAATTTTTTCTAGTAGCTCATCTCCAACAGTACAGACAGTGGCAAAAGTAACAAAAAAAGTGAAGAAATTACTTCCAAAAGATTCAACCAAAAAACAACTGGTTGTAAAAGTAATTGCCAAATCTGTTGGTCTTTTACCAAAAAAAACTTATCCACGTGTTACAAAAACATTATCATCAATAACCAAAAATGCAATTCTTCAATACTATGAACGTGATGATATATCGTACCAAATGGCGGGCAAACGTGATACTGTTGTCGTTAGAGAGGTTGGTGGGAGTAAGAAAACTCTTCAGAAAAGAGTTTTGTTATATAATTTACGTGAAGTACATCAAATGTTCTTGCAAGATAATCCTGGTACGTAGTTATTTTTCCTTTCGTTTACATGTTATTCTGAAAATTATTGCCTTTTTCGTAGGTCTTGATGTATCACGTTCATTGTTTGCTCAACTACGACCTAAACATGTGGTTGTGAAATCTATGATGGCACATCGTGTGTGTCTATGTTTATATCATCAAAATGTCATTTTGCTCGTCGATGTATTATCAAAATTTATCAATGGAACAGCTTGTTCTAGTTTACAAGCGTTCACCACAGCACTTGTCTGTGATGAGTCCAATGAACAATGTATGTTATCAAATTGTATTTACTGTTCTGATAATTCTAAATTACACATTGAAAATAAAATTATTGATGAAAACATTAATTTAAAATGGTCTCAATGGAGTAACAATCGAGGTCGTGCTGAAAAAACAGAACAAGAAGGAACAGTGAAGGAATGTGTTCAACTTTTATCCACAAAAGTAGAACAATATTTGAATCATGTATTTACCAAACGTAAACAAAGTAATTTCTTTGAACAAATGAAAAATGATTCGGATGATAAATCAATAATTGTACAAGTTGATTATGCAGAAAATTTCAATATTAAAGAACAAGATGCTATTCAATCAGCACACTGGTCAACTAAATCAATTTCAATTTTTACTGCACATGCTTGGTGTGGTTCATTAAAATTCTCGTTTGCTCTACCATCAAACAATGTTACTCATGATAAATATTGTGTTAATACCTGTCTTGATTATATTATCAATAAATTAAAACAATACTTACCGGATTTGAAAACAATCATGTTTTTTAGTGATGGTGCTGGTTCACAATTTAAACAGCGGTACCTATTTCGTAATTTAACAAGATTATCCATTGATCATAATTTAAATTTATCATGGAGCTACTTTGCAACAAGCCATGGCAAAGGCGTGGTGGATGCCATTGGTGGTGTTGTTAAGCGACTGGTTTACCAAGAGATTATGACCAAAAAACAATGTAAAAATGCCGGTGATTTCGTTCAAATTGCCAAAAACAAAACTGATGCAATTATTTTACATGAAATTACAGAAGTAGCAATTGATGCATCTGTACAAAAGTTGAAACAGATATTCGACAATACAAAATCTGTTCGAGATACACGACAAATACATCATATAACTGTAGTTCGTCAAGACATCATTGAATGCCGATTATATGGTCAGTCGGCACGTTTTTGGACAGTGAATTTTTGAACATAGTTTAGTTAAAACGTAGACATTTTAGGAGTGTTTTTTATCATACTGTTGTAATGAAAAAGTGTGTTTTGTTTTAAAGAAATAAAAGAATATCACTACAACGTTCAATATGAGTTGTTCAGAAGTTGTTTTAAAAAATTGGTACAAAAACTTTGAAACTGAATAGGTTTAAAAAGTCATGCTGAGTGCGTTACCACCAAGTGCTGAGTGCGTTACTGGAATGTTTTAGCGATAACTCCTTAATCAGATAAGATTTAAAAAAGCAGATTTGATGGTTATCAAGGCCAACATCTCAGCTATAAATACATGTAAAAATATTTCCTTTGACATGCAAAAACTTCGTAGCGGTATGAACTTTTTTGCATGGATGTAGTTGGAAGGGTCCTTTTGAATGAGTGCGTTACCGTGGCTTTTCAAACCTCTAAAATTGTGATAGTACAATCAAATGAAGTGAAATTTCTAGCATTGATAGATCATCTAACTATCTCGTGAAGCTGTAAGTTTCAGCTTCCTAGCACCTATGATTCTTGAGTTACAACTATCGAAAGATGAAAAACGGTGAGTGCGTTACCTGTGGACAAGCTCTTCATAAAACAATTCTTGTAAAAAAAAACTTTTTATTTATTATCTACTTGGCTTTTCTTTTAAGATTTGTGCGTATCTGGATCCAACTGCTCATCAACTTATGACAGACGAAGATAAACAATCAGCAAAGCGTTTAATAGGTCTTGAATTGAAAAAAATGGGACAGTTTGATACTAATTCAACTGCATCCTCCTTATCGTCAATTACTTCTGATTCAAGTATACAAGCTGTTGCTTTGCCAGTTGCAACTACAACTTCTACTATTGAACGATTAAAGTTATTTCGTAGAAAATGTGGTATTATCGATGATCCAATAGATATTGTTGCTCATAAAGATTTAACATTACGACAAGAACTTGCTAATTTCGAAGCTTACAAAAAAGATGATATTTCTTTTACAAATTTTTGGCAAAAATATGCAAGTGACTACCAAAGTTAAATAAAATGGCTCTTCGATATGGTACAATTCCTGGTACATCAGTACCTAGTGAGAGTTTATTTTCTATAGCCGGTTATGTGGCACGGAAAACACGTTCTTCTCTTTCAGCAAAAAATCTGAAATATTCGATTTTTCTCAAAGATAAACTCTAAGGTTTTTTTCTAAAAATGTATTCAATTCAATTTAATTTTTCTATGCTTCTGCTTTATCTATCTTATATATCTACATTTTTACTAATATTGATTTTACTTACGCTTTTATATTTTTAATCCACAAAACTTCGTATTTTATATCATTATTATCTTTAGGCTTTCTTAAAATCCATTCCTCTTTTTATTTCTTTTTTTATTTAAATAAATACTGATATACTCTTGATACATATATAAAACACGTAGCTTATTTAGAACGTCGAACATTACGCAACGAGATTCAAAAAATAATCTCAAAGTATTTAAAACATAGCACTATTCTTTTTAGTTCATATGCACGCAGATAGTAGGCGGAAAGCACAGTAAGTAAAGAAGTTTTAATGGTAACAAGTTGATCAATGATATCTAAGTGTTCAGCAAGAAGACGACAAGACGTCAGAATATGGTAGATTCCCTTGAACAAACATGACGAACTTATATTCGATGCTTCTCTAGCAATGAAACAGCTCATAAACTAGTCTTCACTAAATATCTAGGAAAACCAATTAATAGATCCAAATAGTCAATATATTCTATCGTTAAATTTTACAGTGTTTATTATCATCAAGCAGAAAAACTACTATACTGCAGAAAACTTTGATATGTTTATATATTATATGGGAAAGTCTTTTGTGATATCTTATATCATGAGCATGGTCCATTTAAACTACTTCTAGCTAATTATAAATGCTCTCAAATTATTTTGTATTCTGTGAAGAAAATATGATCACCTTCATGAGGTGTAGACATGAAGTGAAGAGAAAAGCAGTTTGTCTCAATGAGTAAATAAGCACATAGGACAGAGGATATATAAGTTAAGTACAGAGGTGTATATAACATGGAGAAAAATACAGAAAAAACAAGAGTTTCAATCTTACATTGAAGAAGTGTTGCACATAGATCAGTTCCTTTCAACGAACTGTTGTACACAGATCAGTTCCTTTCAAAGAACTGTTGTACATAGATCAGTTCCTTTC
>JAJEKB010019268.1:40958-51321 GCA_022393335.1 Macrotrachela quadricornifera
AAAGTCATATTCCTATAGGGGGCCGATTTTGTCGCTTAACGACCCCCCTCCTTTATGAAAAATCATTATTTTCTTAAAAAAAGCCATTTTTTAGCAAAAAAAATGATTGGGAAAATTCAAAAACCGATAGTGCCATTCGATTCCCCGACCCCGATTACCTTCGATCAAACTTTATAAAAAATCATTATTTTCTTAACGAGATGTTTTTTTGACCCTGACACAAACAAACGAACAAACTTTTTTTTCATATGACCCTCTCTACAGTCGAGGGAATTACATGTTGTAAATGTCAAACAAAGAGCTCATAAAAGGATTTTCTGGTGATCTGCGACAGACTATGAGGAAAGAATATGTCAGAATGGAGACCGTGAAATTAGTATTGCGAATCTCTAAGACCCATCCCAACTATACCATCAAAGTAGCGACCTAATTCCGTTAAATTTACTGATCTTCTTATTTTATTCATTAGAGAAAGAATTTATAGTCAACATATGAATGACGTGCATTTTTCGTAGGCTTTTTCGATACTCCTAACAAATGTTTTTAACAAGGAAATGAAGCTATACTAGTAACTATACCTGCATTGCGCACAAAACCGAGCAATCTCGAGTGGCAGCGTGGGGGACGCCGACGACCGACTGCGAGTTGTGTCTTAAGTTTCCACTTAAGAAACTCTCAACAGAAATTGAAAGGCCTAGTCTTTCTAAAAATAGGTCGTCACTGGTAATACTAATCAGTTGTTTTGCATATGGGTATGTTTAACGATGTTTCTCAAAACACAAAGTAGGAAGCACTAAAAGATGATGATTAGATAGGATTCAGTCAAGGGTTAGGTGGGTCGCACCAACGAACGTTATTTATTGTATATTGATAAAAAAGTTTTATGATCGCATTAGTGTGAAATCAAGAAGATTTTCTCTCCGCCACATAAGCTTGAACTCGGACTTGATATAACTTCAAAAGAGTTTCCATAAATATATGAAAGTCTTCATTAATACTTCGGTGGCTGACAATAGCTATCCGAATGTGTAGTCGATTATGAATGTGCGATGCTGATGGGATGGCAATCCCTGAGTTTTGGATGTCTACAATAAGTTCATTGTTGAACATGTCCATTAATTTATGATCAGTCTTTTCCAGTTCTTCAGGTTCAAATCGAAAATTGACAATGTTTAAAGAAACTGGACGAACAATGCGAATTATGTGGTCATGTTTTACGATTAAAGATACCAAGTATTGAGCTTGTTCACAGTTGTCAGCAATCTTTTCACCTAACTTCACAATACCATGTTCTTTGAGTGTGAACTAGATTTTCGATGCACGAAATGAACGTGAAAGCTCCGAGCCCAAATTAAAAAAATCACATTCTTTAAAAAAATAACTACGCTCAGCTCTCGGTAGATACGATTGATTTGTAGAAAGGGCAGCAGTTGACAATGTCTTTGATTTTTTGGATATCGTACCATTTTCAATAGGATATCGGTACTCGTATAAATTTTTGTGCTATCGCTGTTTGATATATAATATTGATATGCTGACAAAAGCTTTCAAAATCGAGTGTGAACTTATCATTGTACACACTACCAGCAATTGCGCCATTCAATGGGATATCGCTCTTATTCTATAGGATCTCGCTCTCACTCAATGGGTCATCACCTATAATTCAATAGGATATCATATATCATTCAATGGAATATCATCCTAATCTTATGGGATATCGCGCTCATTTAATGGGTCATCACTTCTAATTCAATAGGATATCATTCATCATTCAATGGAATATCGCTCTTATCCTGTGCGATATCACTCTCATCCTATGGGATGTCGTTTATCATTCAATGGCACATACTTTATAATTCAATAGTATATCGCTTACCATTCAGTGATGTATCGTCGGCACCGCAAAGGAGATGGATTGTGTCACATCCATATTCTTTTGCTCTTATATGTTTATTAAGTTAATCGATAAGAAACATAACACAGCGACTTTTCAGACAGACTTGGATATATTTATAGTGAGATAAAGCCAAGTGATGGAATATTCCGAATGTACCTGGAATACACTTGGAATATACCTAAACTATTACATCGAACAAAAAAAATAAAATAAAACAAGAAAACAAAAAATGGAAAATACCTAACAAAACGAAAGAAAGAAATAGAGCTAGATGATATTATGTATACGTAAAAGAAAAAAGAAAGAGAACGAACATTTATACGTATCACACAATACCACTGTCAGTTTTCGCACATCTTTATTATATGTGATAATACACTCCTATTAGAGAAAAAACCCACACACACATACTCACCATACACCATTAACGATGCTTTATAAAACATCGCTTGAACTGAGGAGGAGGTTGCTCGTTTACAGAGTGTAAGTGTATGATAATTGAAAGGTTGTCCTTTAGCATTGAACGATATCCTGTACATATGTGGGCAATCGATCTACGATTTCCGCTACAAAAACACGTTGTCCCATTGTAAATCATCAATATGTGATTATTCAAACGGTATCCTGTAGCTTTGAACGATTTCCTGTGCATTTGTAAGCAATCAATCTACGATTTCCGCTACGAAAACACGTTGTCCCATTGCAAATCTTTCATGTTTGATTATTCAAACGGTATCCTTTAGTATTGAACGATATGCTCTGCAGATTCTGATATGCCTGAAAATTTATCCTTTAGTAGTTTTATCGCAAAAATTCGTAGGGGTATCGATATCCGATGGGAAATGGTGCGATATCTATTTTTTTGGGTATATCGGCAAGCCCTCAGTTATATGCGACTAGCATCGACGAGACAATTGTGTTATATGTATGTGGGTATATGCAACAGAAACTTGTTATTTTGATCAGAATCCATATAACATGTGTTGTCCATTGTGCGGCATTTACTCACATGAACGTTACTACTACGTTTTAGAGACTTTCGTACAAATATTCGTTTTGAATCAATAAAACTTTTCTCTAGTTTGTAAACACATAAGCTAGACAATAAAATTATTCTATTTATTTATTATTGAGAAAAACATCAAGATTTTTCTCAAATAAATATATCCTTCATTGAGAATTGCTTCTTAGGTTTGTATTTGATTGAAGTTTACTGTGATTTAATATTTTTATTATGACTTATATTCATTCATAGTTGACTTTTATTTTTGTTCAACCAATGTATATTTTCTAAAGAAATAATGAATGTAAGTTTTAATCGAAAATTTTAAAGCTACCGCTCAGCATTATAAACAAGCGCGAGATAAAAAATTCGTTGCACTGTTTATTCGCTGTGTGAAATTGTTTATTATACATTTATCAAATCAGTCAAATTATTTGAATCTTGTAATAGCTAAATTGATTATAATGGATCGTGAACATAACACTTCTAATAATGAAGAAGAAGAAACAGAATTGATTTTTCGTTCATTATTAACTAATATGATTACAAAAGTTTTATTGATGCGTCAACACCATCTCGCAAAATTAAATAGAGAACGTGTGTACCGATGTCGAGAACGAAAACGGCAAAATAATAAAAACGAATATATGAGCCAAGTACGAGAAGAAAAGCGTCGAAATCGACAAGCGCGTCGATTAAATAATGTCAATAATAAAAAATCGTCGTAACAATATGAACAGATTAGTATTTTTTTTCTTCAATTTAATAGAGACAATTTTGCAGTGAAATCAATGATAAGAAAAAGAAAAGAAAAATAAATAATGAGCGAATATCAACAAGGAAGTAAAGACAAAAGCATCGCTAAAAACAGTTAGAGATAAAGTTTCTGTTCGAAATTTGAATATAAATAAGAAAGATTGTTTCTCTGACAAAAGATTCTTATGAAAACAACTCTGATATATTAGATATAATTCACATTCAGTGTTTTATGTTATCATCTTTAAGTTCAAGAAAATATATCAGTTCCACATTTTAGCTCTACTGGGGCTGCGCTAACAAGCTTTTTTACCTATAAATAAGGGAAAAAAGCCTCCGTCACTACTTTTGGATAAGCCTAAGTACTAACTCCATAGGAATATTCAATAAGTCATTAGATATAGTGTTAAGAAAATAAAGTCAAAAATAAATTGAAACTACAGTTACAAGTTATTTTGTGACGTTCATGAGAAAAAAAGTATTTGTTTTCTATTTCTTCTAAAAACGAACACAAGGAATATCAATTCATGATGTTCTAAGGATCTCTTCGTGGGCTATACATCACAATATAAAACAATTAGAAAAGAACATGTTTATAAGATAACATCTGTACAAAAAGATGTGCAAGCTTTTTTTTTGCAAAGAGCCGTATAATATTTCTCATGATTTAAAGAGCCGAAAATAATAATAAACATATAAATTTAAATACGCTTTTTAAAATCGAAACATATGCATATTATCAGCTATTATACTACGCCGACATTTGATAACAAACAGTTTTTCGCCACGTCTTACAATATGTGGTAGAAATATGTGTTCTTTGGTTACGCATTCATGCTTCGTTAACTTTCCTTTTCCCCCTAACATATCTACACGTTATTTGTCGCAAATATATCACATTATAGTAGATATCGTATTACCAAGCCAGCATACCAACTAACGAAAATCAGCGTGAATATGAAGGTAAAAGTGAAGATTGTTTTACATTGAGCGTATTCTAATGCAAGTTTTCGAGAAAACGCCTAATTGACGTTCATTCAAAACTTCTATGTGATTACATAGATAATATATTTTTTAATTATAATTTATCTTGCTGTTACGGATTTATTTCAACTCAAAATTAAGTAAAACCTTCGTCATAATGTGAAAACTGAGATTTCAGCTAGGGAAAATGAAAAATTATAAACACTCTTACTCGTTAATGGTGTTAAGTCTAGTTTTGATGTGCATTGTTTAGTATCCGAGTCACTGAAGATCCCGAAATAGGTTGATTTATAAATCGATATAAATAAATCGATTTATAAATCGTAAATTTTTTTATCAAAAATTTAAAATATTTATAAATGTTTTATGTATTTATAAATCTGGCCTATTTATAAACCCATTCTCGATTTATAAATGCGAAAATGGTTTATAAACTCCTGAAAAATTTATAAACATGTTGTATTTATAAACCCATGAGTGATTTATAAATGTAAGAGGAGTTTATAAATATCTGATTAATTTATAAATATAGTTTATTTATAAACCCATTTATAGTTTATAAACTCTCCTGGTATTTATAAATATCTAATTAATTTGTAAATATGGTTTATTTATATATTCATTCACAGTTTATAAATGTTCAAGCGATTTATAAATGGTGACCAAATCCGTCAAAGCTCTACATGTTTGTTATTTTTGATAAGCGATGAAATCTTCGAAAACGAATATTGCTTCGGATCCTTTAATGAATGAAGAACAGTAAGGAAACTCATACAGAAAGGATAAGACAGAGAAACATCCGATATGATCGGAATGTAAAACCCAAGGACCTCTGTTCTACATGACTGACAATGTATACAAAACGGTTTAATTGTGCCAGCACTGGTGGTTTGCTTAAGTTAAAATTTCCAGTATTTTGAATGTAATCTCGACTTCACATATTGATAGATTTAGTTAAATGCATTCTCGATTCACTTTATAAACCAACGCTAGATTTATAAAATGCTCGGAAGTTACAAATAAGGTCGATATCTATAAACAGTCGAAATTTATAAATGGGGTCGAGATTTATAAACAGGGTCGAGATTTATAAATGAGGTCGAGATTTATAAATTGGTTTATAAATCTCGACCTCATTTATAAACGTCCTAAATTTTTGCAATTTCTGTTAAATTTAAATTTTTGAGAAAAACATTTCGGACTCTACAGTGATCCGAGTTCTCATCAATACCGTCATAAATAATGGTATTTCGTTAAAGAAAAAATATTTGTTCTCACTTGTTAGATTTCAATACCTTTTAGAGACATGAATAGAACCTGCTAAATTATCTACAATATTTCAAGAATCACAATTATCTACTAAAATTTAATAGCTACATCTTAGTACAACCTAAACAGCTTATTTTTTCTCTAGTGATAGAGGTGTATACCAAGTCTTACTGATTATACTTGGAGAACATTGATAATCTTCAGTGATATTGACAACAAGAGGCTAAACAAATATAAAAGGCAACTTTAGAATATTTAAAACACTCAGGACATTGCAATGCTTGCAATTAAAAGCTACCTATACACAAAAAACTGAGGCTGGTATCTTCGGGGAATCATGAAACGGCACAAATTAGTGGAGTTTTCTTATTATTTTGACATAGGATCGATTTTGCAAGTATATCCACAATCATTCCTTCATCTGAAAAATATTTTCATAGACTTACTAAAGACTAGTGTTCATTTCAGAGTTAAATGGCTGTGAGCATTTTTTTAAATAGGTTTTGATAGGAACGCATTAGAGACGGGCAATTTTCACTGTTTACAAGAGCATATGAAGATGCATCGAACCATATATAGAAAGACTTTTCTAAAGGCTTTAGTCAAACATTTTCAAAGAATTGCGTTTTCTTGTGCGTTAAAAAAGTGATTTTTCTATCGGAATATCACAAGAAAACTTAATTTTTCGACTATTTTGCGAAAAAAATGGGTAATGAATTGCATTCTAATGCCTAAAATATCTTATTAGTAGTAGTTAGGAGTAGACCCGTTCCATAATTTTTTGTAGCTCTTCATTTAGTGTTTCTAGCACACTCCTGGAAATTGATAAATTGAGATCATACCCATGAGGCGCATGCTGTTTTTCTTGTCGTTATATGTAACCCAATTAGAAAAGTCTTTCTATATATGGTTCGATGCGTCTTTATCTGATCTTTCAAATAGTAAAAACCACCGGTCTCTAACTCGTTCCTAGCAAAAGTTATTCAAAAATGTCCACGACCATCTAACTCTGAAATGGACACTAGTCTATGTGAGAGGAGGGTGAAAAACTCCTTTGGAAACCCAAAATTTAGATATAGGAAGAAATAGCCTAATTTTTCAAGACCACATTTTTGAGGTCTAAGATAGCGATATTCGTATTCGGCGCATATGTCTTGGTATTCATAACAATTTTTGAAATAAGTTTTGAAAAAAATTATTTTCGAAACCCCCTTAGGAAGTACGAGAGTCAAAAGCCCAAAAATGGTTTGAAAGGGAATTACTAAGCTAGACTTTTAGTCTACGTCAACTTCGTAACACATTCATGTAAGTATCTTTTGAAAATGTTATGAAGCGAAAGTAGCCTTAACACCTTTCGTCCTTTGATTCAATACTCTGAGAAATCATTACAGAAAATTCATTTTAGTTTGAAAATTATATAGACAGGATATCGATATTTTTTTGATTGGATTAGGGAATTCATTTTTGTATGAAAAAGATATGTTGAGGGTGAGGGTGAGGATTAGGATACGAGTTAGCGTAAGAATGAGGATGATCGTGAATGTGACAGTGAGAGTGAGTCTAAAATGAGGATGGAAGATTCAGCTTATCTTCACTTAGCATGGCCCTAAGATCTCCTCTTCGTACAAAAATGAATTTTCTAATCTAACCCAAACCCATGAACAAGATATTACTTCTGTATCAGCTTCATTGTAGAAAATGAACTTACCCATCCACTTGAAGTATCAGCGACAAAGTTATAATATGTGTATTATTTTCATATAAAAATATAGGGCGTCTTATAAGTCACATCACAGTAAAACCATGGAATATCTAGTTATGCTTTGGATCGAGCTTACGAGGTCATTCTTTTTTATCTAATATGAAGACATTTTGGCACTTCAAATCCATACGGATAAGTTTAGCGAGAACTTTGTTGAAGTATCATTATTGACCTCAACAAAAACGAGAAAGCTTACTTTTTTTACATATAGGAAAAAAAGAAACCAATATACTTAACAAAGTGTTTCCCTATGTATGTCTTTATGAGTAAAAACTGTGAACATGCCTCTATCATTAACACAAAAATCCACTCATTTGCTCGAGTCGCAGTCGACATATTCAATCTTTTTTAGCAAGATGACTTCTGTATCGTTCTGCTGTGAAAAACTAAGTTGTTTTTGTTTTTATTGAGGTCAATAATGGTATTTAAGCAAGCTCCTCATTACACTTCTCCGTAGAAATGTAAAGTGTTAACATGTCTACATCTTAGATGAAATATGAGCCTGTTTGGTCGATTCAAAGCATAGCTTCAATATTCCACTGTCTCATTGTAGTATGACTTATGAGCCACCTTATAGATCTCAGTGGTATAATGGCAAAATGATGACTGTATTCATTTAGCTAAATGGAAGAACGTGACTTCAAGCGCAACCACGATCTTCTAATCCGGAGTCGAGCCTTGTATTTATTCGATGTAGCTCTTATGATGGATAATGTGATTATGGCTCTAAATTCGAGCTTTCTACACATTGGTATTTGTCATCCGCTCAAATAACAGACAGAAACGCACCATTGGAATGTTTGTAACCGTAACCGACGAAGTCGACTCTTTTGTAGATATTCCTTCAATTGATTTGGTGTTGAAAAATCAAAACATATATTTAGACAGTCGCACGCAAGCGATAAATAACTTTTGAGAACTCATCAATAATATTAGTGAAGATAAGGCTCTACTAAGTCAGGGATTATAAAAAACGTTGCTTTATACATACTTAGCATTTATCGTTGGTAAATAATACTTAATGAACTAAAAATCCAGCTGCACATAATGGAATACATACGGATTGATACAACATATTACAAATAAAACGCAATGTCGCACACACATATTTGTTTCTTACTTCGTTCTCATGACTGCAACATATTCATAAGAGCTAACACGACAATCGATCAGACGGAAACACGGTAAACGATTCAGCGGCGCGTCTTTCAGTACTGCCAAACAAAACAAAACTGCCATGCTTATATCCAGAAACGAAAAACAATAACATCTATTCCAAAGAAAGATAGAGCTTCCTACAAACATTAGTAGCAACACATGTCATCTCACACAAAAACACACTTCACAGCAACACTATATCCTCCTAGAACTCATCATAAAACTAAATCACACCTGCAATCAAACCGAATCGCACATTCAATTAGATCCAGACAAGACACCACCAACTTCAGCAAAACTAGTCGAATTCTATAGCCAGAGAGGATCAGAAATTCAAACATGCGTTCAACAACTAAATATCACACCCACTAAAAAACAAAACAAGCTCACCCAAACGGCTCACTATTCATTATCACGCAACAAAACATAAAAAATATAAACAGTCATTTATGCAGCAACAGCAATCACGAAAGACAAGAATGGATCATTACAATATTCCAAGCTTGAAAACTGAATCAATGCATACAAACTTCTCTATAGAAAAAACAAACCAGAAAACAAAAAACAACTTCCAATACATTAAACAATCATACATATCAATACTCAAATGGGAATATCAATTTCCCCCACCATTACATATGACTCAACCGCAACGCATATAAACCAAGAGAACAAAAACAACGATGGTTCGGATATAAAGAGTTCCTGCGCTTCCTACCTTCCGCGGGTCTCTTTTTAATTCCAAAGCAGTCTTTCGCAATACTTCTTCTTCTCCTCAGAAATACTATCACCCTCAACTTTATCAGATTCCAATCCCAAACAAGTATACAACAACCTTCCATCCACAAGAATCAAACTCCACCCATTCATCCAAAAAACTACACCATTCACACCGTTGCATCCGCCACAGCGCCCATCGATTTTGTCACCAATAAAGTGCAGCACACATCTGGTTGGCATTTTCATCTCCTTCCCGCATGTGCAGCGGTCGCAATCACTGCATGTGTCAGCAATGATAGGGAGGACACAGATGGTACGTACTTTTACCACCGTGCCGCACGTGCAGCGGTGGCATCATTGTATTGCGTGAGCAATGATGTGGAAGATAGATGTTCTCGGAATTTTTAAGTCCCTACCGCACGTGCAGCAGTGGCATCCTTGTACCGTGTCAGCAATGATGTGTAGGATACATGTTCTCAGAATTTTAAAGTCCCTAGCTCAGGTGCAGTGGTGGGGTTATTCTATGTGTTAGCAATCGTGTCATCGATAGTGGTGGTCAGTATTTTTACCTCCCTACCGCATGTGTAGCGGTGGCAACATTGTATTGTGTCAGCAATGATGTAGAGCATTAATATTCTCGGAATTTATAGGTCCCTACAGCAGGCGCAATCGTGGTTTCTTTGTATTGGGTTAACAATGACGTGAATGATAGAGGTGGTCGATATTTTTACCTGCGTGCCGCACGTGCAGCGGTGGCATCATTGTACTGTGTCAGCAATGATGTGGAGGATAGATTTTTCAGGAATTTTTACGT
>JAJEKB010019268.1:61630-82692 GCA_022393335.1 Macrotrachela quadricornifera
TATAATCTAATATACGAATAGTATCGGAACTGATTATCAATTAGGGTTGTTTTGTGGACAAACTGTCCCCCGTCCTTTGATTATGTACCAGAGCTGCCAACAAGCCACATTTTTCCAGCCTGGTCTGACCTGTAGCTTGGCCTGGTATAGCTTCACTCTGCCTGGGGGACGGACCAAGATGGACTGTTTGTTTTCATAGCCTGGCCTGGCAGGCCATCAGGCACCTGCTCAGGTCAGCTGATACTTGTAATTTGTCAAATCGATTGAATTCTATAAGTTAGGATTGCTACACAATTTTGTTTCTCGTCATTTAACATCTTCATGACGATAGTAGAAGGCAAGTGTTTACACAAAATAGTAATATTAGTCGAGCACTGGGAACGCATCTTGAAGTTTTTGTTGACCTGTGGATAATGAGAAAATTTTTATGTGAGATTACTATTGAAACCGAAGACATTCTTCCACACAAAGCATTATTCGTGGGAAAAACATTGCAACCTATCGCGAAAAGTTTCCATTCTATTTCGGTGCACATGCTTATGATCTTTTTAACTTTCTTATGTAAGCTGATCATGCACTCTTAGGACATTTGGAGTCAAGTGAAGTCTTGTTAAACGCTTGAAAAAAGTACAAATAGGAAAGTTAAAATAGAGAGGCAATCATCGCAAATATTTTTTATAAAAGAAAGGCTCAAACTATTGAAATTTTTTCATAACTCACAAAAAAAATAAAAATTGTTTCTCACCCAGGCCAAGAATTTTGACCTGGCCTGGCCTGGAACCAGGTGGGATATATTGGCTGCCTGGATCAGGCAAGGCCAAATTTTCAAAATTCAGCCTGGACAGGAGGCCTGACCTGGCAGGCCATCAGGCCAGCAGCTCTGTTATGTACAGTTTCGTATGATTAAGCTTTAGTTGATATAAACTGTCTTTCTTCCAAAATTATATTGTTTCTTTATCTGAATTATGTCGAAACATTTTCAAATTTAACTAAAAACATGAGAGTGTGCGAGTTTATTAAACTTTATATCCCTTGTTTAAGTTGATGTCTCAGTAAAAAATAGTTTGTGAAGGAGTTAAATATCGAAATACGTTCCTCATAGACTGATAAGTCAGAGATGAACTGCTAAGTGTTGTTCTATGTTAATAGAATGCTATTTCAATTTTTATCACAATGTCACACAATATTTCAGATGGCAGGCTTGTTCAATTTGATTGGAAGCACTTACCAAAGAAAAGTAAGATGGCATCTTCTGTCTCTGTATATTTTCTTGTATTTTCTTGCAACACCATGCTGAACGAACCCAGCCGAAAAAATTTCTTTTTTCTTCTTTGTTAATATTTTCTTCAAGTAAAATCGCGCCGTAGTTGTCTCCATTTTTACCAGATTTTAGTGTTACTGCTACCATATTAATATGTATCTAAAATAAATTTGACCGGCATGGCTGAGTGGTAATGTGTTCGGACTCGTACCCACAAAGTACCGTGTTCGAATCTCATTGGCATCAGTTGTGTGACCACAGTGGGTAAGTGATTCATGGTCTACTGCCTCGGAGCACCCGTCCGTTAGCGACCTCCACTGACACACGAGATATCTCTCAATGTGTGTCGCTCAAGAGACGTTGTACGGGAAGCCCAAGTTAATGGGCGAGGAGAACTTTGTGACAGGCTTGCCTTCTGTCCAGAGCTGCAGCTGGTCACAGCTGCAGGAAAAATATCGGGCAATCGAAAATTGTCTTCGGACAATCACCCTATACTGAAAGGTAGCCGAAAGGCGGGGTATTTCTTCTTCTTCTAAAATAAATTTTGATAAGGGATGATCCACTACCATTATTTTACAAATACATTCTTAAATAATACATTGCTACTGACAAGTGATTTAGGAAATCAAAATGTCAGGGTATCCTATTAATTCTACCTTATTCACAGTCGATAATTGTTAGACTGTTCAATTAAAGATAATTTCTCGAGACCTCTGTGACAAAGTCAGAAAAAGTTATTAAATTACGAACACCTTAATAGCTTTTTATTTGTAGCGAATGATAAATCTTGAAATTATCTCAAACTGAATTGCTGGTATGTCACTAAGCTGTTATTGGATACTAATTTAGATGTAATTTGTTTCCTAGGCTCTTTAATTGACCACGATATTTGGTGTAAATGACTTAAAAGAGAAGTAAAGTAAATATGCTACTGCTAATTTGTAAGAGTTATTGCACAAAATAAGAAGTTCTATGATCTTAGTTCCTGGTATACTGTACGGTCGCACCAAGAGAATTTGTAAAACAATATGATGAAAAAGAAATTGTTTTACTAGTAAATGTTCCGGCTACTTTCATGGTTATTCAAGAATAAACTCCTTATAGGTTCTACAAAGACCGTCAGTAAAGCATGTTGCGCACCATTTTAAGAGATCTAAATGCTCGAAGTAGTCAGATTTGTTTAATCTATTGTAATATATGATAGTCCCCGTTTTGTATTAGTTGATAATAATTTTTTGCTTGTAGGTACAGATCTAAGAACAAATGGCATTAACAAGGAATTTCAGACGAAAATAGAAATCTTGTCGAAACGGAATTCAACAGTATCAGCGGTAGTCTATCGCATGGCAATGATCTACAAAGTTAGGAAAGTTTCAAAATTCGAGAAATACAACTGAATAGTTCCATAAGGTAGTTAATTATAATATAATGCACAACACGGTTTGATGTTTTGCGCGTATTGTGATCCTCGTATTGTCATTCATTTATAATATAAAATAGTTTCTTGATGAAAATAATCAACACTGACCGTTATCTGAAGTTTGACGATTCAAAACGTTGTAATGGGTCATTACAATTCTACTAGTTAACTATCCATTTAATCACCAGTTATATACTTGAATTGTTAAAAGCTTTCATCTGGTTACAGCCCATTATTACCCTATGATTTACCATTTATGCTTCTGAATTTTGCTTATGATAGGCTTTCATCTGTTGTAACGTTCGTTGTTAATACGATTTATTCTATCATTTATAACTTGAGCAAAATATTCTTATTAACTAAATACACTAAACTATCTAATAGTGAATCAAAACGAAGCCGATGAATAAGCAACCGAAGCATATAACGCATGACTTGACTCTATAATAAACAGAAAGAAAAAATGCTATCGTATACTTATGTATCACTTCAATATACATGTATATATATATGTATATATTGTAACAAGAGAATAATGCTACCGTCACACAGTGGGGAACTTTCCCATAGCAGGCAGACATACAAAATTTTAGGATTTTTTGGATAGATTCATTGAATAAATGTTTTCAAAAAAAACTGAATAGCAGGTTTTATAGCGCATGAAAAAATCTTTCAGATGGGATATTAATGGGAACTTTCAGTCGCGATAGTCCTTATAAAACTAAAATAAAAACAAAAAAAATGATGTCCGCCTGGTTCCTCACTGTGCGTCACACTATTGATTAACAAGAAAAGCTATCGTTACGTAGTAGTATAATGCAATTTTTTTCTCTCAATTTAATATAAAACAGACGAAAGGGACAAGTAACTTATGAAAAGAAAACTCGAGGATATATAATTAATCATTGTCTCATATGAAAATTATATATACTTTCAGATTTTGTAAATAACTTCTTTATTTTGAATTATCCCATTCTTAATCCAATTTAAAATGAAGGATATAGAATAAACTACTACTAAAATTCAAGATCTTAATTTCTGAGTAAGAATAACGGAGCCATAAACATGAGATGACTGTCATATTTATGCAAATATTGTCTCCGACAACATAAACTTGCCGAATAGAACAAAGCCTGCCACTGTATGGTAACGTAAGGGTAACCTCTCTTTCAGATGTTAAACTCATAAACTACCTGAAGTGTTAGAATCGATCTTAAGGTATTATTAAAACTATTAAAATTCTCATGCGATGATAAAAGACAAGTAGATACAGGTAAACTAAGGTTTGATAAATAAACTAATGTCGGATCTTTTTTATAGTGTCAACGACTTCTGTTGAATAACTTTTCAACGATTCAACTTATAGAGGTAGGATTTTTGCCGCTAGAAAGAGCAAGTCGAGAGACATCGATGTATATAAAATCAATTCGGTTCACAACTCTTATATATGGTCGTTTGAAATCAAGAATCTTATCAATTGTTTATTTTCATGAGCTTTCATCACAAGTTAATATCAAATTACACCAAAATGTAGCCAAAATCGGCATGTATTTGTGCTAAGTGTCATATGTTCACATGAAAATGTAGTGAGAAAAACTCAAAAATGAAGTGCAAAGATATGACACTTTTAGCGTAAATACATGCCGATTTTGGCTACATTTTGGTGTAATTTGTTATCAACTTGTGATGAAAGCTCATGAAAATAAACAATTGATAAGATTCTTGATTCCAAACAACCATATACAAGAGTTGTGAACCAAACGGATTTTATATACATCGATGTCCCTCGACTTGCTCTTTCTAGCGACAAAAGTCCTACCTCTATAAGTTGAATCATTGAAAAATTATTCAACAAAAGTCGTTGACACTATAAAAAAGCTATTTAGCGCAGCCCCTTTGGGGCTAAAATGTGGAACTCACATATCTTCTTCAGTTTGATTCTGCTAATATAGAACATTAAAAGTAAATAGTATCTAATAGAGAAAAATATGACCACGTCTGTGACGGACAGGAAGTGTTGCTAACGATAGTTTGTACCCAATGACCTTTTTTGCCGGTTGCTAACGATGTCTGTAAAGGGAGAGCCGAAAAACTTCGAAATATAACTTACACTATATTTTTTTCGAAGAAAAAATATGTAAGTTCCACAAAAAATTCGACATTAGTTGTATTTCTAACTCTTTCGGTGCTTCCTATATTGTAGGGCTGGGTCATTTGACTTAACTTAAAATTAAGTTAAGTTGTTTTACTTCACACTTAATATTAAGCGTTAAGTAAAGACTTAACGCTTAATTTTGAAATTCAGCTTTTTTCGCTTAACGCTTAATTCCGCAGAAAATTAAGTAATTAAGTCACAATTATGTCTACAACAGATTATTTATGGAAACTAATCAATTCTATGGAATACCCCGTACGGTCCTCATCTTCAATACTATGAGAGTATCCTGAGCTCCTCCATTTAGGAATGGCACTATACATTTACTTTACTAGTAACTAAGTACCTATCCGTAAATTACTGGTCGCTGGGTCCGGTTTTCTATTAGTCGAAAAATGGACCAATCAGATTGCAGGAAATTGTAACTCGCTTATTTCATGGATAACCGTGGCAGATCCTACGAGGGCTTTTGTAGAGCACCCTTGATAACCCTCAATTGGTCCGAACAACCCTATGCTCCATCCCTATTTTAATGGAGAAAAATCACCTCAAAATCTGATTGGCTGTTATAAAAAAGACTATCAGCCAATCAGATTTCGAGGCGCTTTTTTTCCATTAAGATAGGAATGGATCAGAGGGTTGTTTGGGTCAATTGGGGGTTATCAAGGGTGCTCTGCAAAAGTTCTCGTAGGATCTGCCACAGTTATCCATGAAATAAGCGAGTTACAATTTCCTATCATCTGATTGGCCCATTTTTCGACTAATAGAAAAGTAGACGCAGCGACCAGTAATCTACGATAGGTACTTAGTTACTGGTAAAGTATTGCTATTCCTTTGTGAAACACCTAAGGGTACTCTCATAGTATAGTAAATGAGGGCCCAAGGATATACGTATAGAAGAATCGTTTCAGGGCCCAAGGGCATCCCATAGATTTGTTTCGTTTCCATAAATAATCTGTCCTAGACATAATTATAACTTAATTACTTAATTTTCTACAGAATTAAGCGTTAAGTCAAAAAAGCTTAATTTTAAAATTAAGTGTTAAGTAAAGTGACCCACCCCTACTATATTGTCTTTATATCAAAATGGATCCTTATGTTACTCGTTTGAAAGCATCGGTAATCCGTAGCTCACATCCTGACTGTGTAACTGGCGAACATTATTTTATCAATCATGTCTAGCCCTATTAAAAAAAGAGATTGAGCATGTCGCGTTGTCTTAAGGCGCGTCCAAAACAGATTTAAAATAAAAGAATTAAGATTATCTACGAGACTACAGAAAAAGTTCTAGTCTTATGTAACGGTCAAGTGTGGGTAAATTTTAAATAATATATGTAAAGACAAAGGATATATTCAAACAAACGTTTATTCTATTGAACTGTATCATCCAAAGATCGACTTCTACATGTTCATATGTATATATATCTCAGATGCTATCTTATACAATTTCACTTAATACTTGTTCTAATATTCATGTAAATAATACATTTCTTTCTAGACAACAATTTTGTAGAAACCATTGAATAAAATTCAAAACTTTTATTCTTTTGGAGGAATTACTTCTGATTATCATTAATTAGAGCTGATTATTTATGCAGAAAGCAATTGCTAGGTACAAAAATAAATTGAAAAAATTCTTCAAAAGAAAACAAATATTTTTTACGTTATAGTCTACTTTATTTACAAACTTCAAGTGTTAGTCTTAAATTTTCAACTAAATTAAGTTTACGCTATTTATCATAGTCTCGAAGTTAATCATTAAAATGCATGTTTGAAATAATATGAAATAAAATTCTAATGCAGAAAGAGTTAATTCTTTACCCATGGAGGCTAATCGCTGAAATTAAGCTTGAAACTCATATATTTTTGCCAAATCATGGTTCAGAAAATTTTTTTAACAGTAGTCAGTATTGCTTAATGTCAGCTTACGCTGGGAAAAACTGCGTCAGAATACGACTGATTGTGAATTCGTTATAGCAAATTTATGATGCTCACCGATGTCCGCACCTGTAGACATTGGGGGGTGGGGGCAGGTAAAGGGTTAAATTTTCGTTCAATTGAAAATTTTCAATTTATTTCAGATACATAAAAGATTTTTAGAAATATGAATTTACACTTATCACTTATAAATAATATTGTGCTTTTCCACTTTCTCAGAGTTTTCATTCTTTGCTATATATATTTTTTTTATATATGAAAATCCAAAATATAAAAAGGTATCGAGATAGTGATGCGTACTACAAAACGTACTCTGCATTCTTTACTATAATATGGGTGTCGAACGATTCTTCTGATGGTCATACTACGTGGAAAAGAAGTCAACATCATCAATTGATATAAATATTGAAAAAAACTTTACACTACGTTGTACTTCTTTATCTATCCATTAATAGTAAATTTCACAAAGTAATAGAAGTATTATTTGAGCAAAACGTTATGTTCGGAGCATTTGGACTGGTATGAACTAAAGTTGGTGTTTAGCTATAAAGAAAGGACTAGTCTTGATCTATACATATAAAGTTTAGACTAGACTTCATTTCTATTGGAGGTCTGTAAACAACCTAGAGTCGATTAGCTACGACTTATTTCTGGTTGTCTTGCAAGTGAGCGGCAGTCATTCTATGATTTAGACAGTATGAACCAATATCAGCCTATCTCTACGTCACGGTCCATCATCATAATGTCTACCAGCCATCGAATAATGTTGTCTTGAATGTTCAAATCTACCCTTGGTCTTCTTGTAATATTCCCTTTCTATTCTGTGAACTACTCTGGATGAGATAAATATAACGAGTGGCCCAGAATAAATGGTACTCCCGGTATTTTCAATCTATTTCATTCTTATATCGTAGTTCCTGATCACCACTTTTTATCAAAAGATTCGTTGCGAGAAGCTCTACAAAATGAGATACTTTTTTTTTATCGAAGATATGTACCGTTGTTCTTCGAAAGTCGATACAATTAAGAGGACCAAGATGAGCAACTTTCAAACACAACTTCTAGTCGAATTTTTTTGATAGGTTTTTTCAATTGCTCAATCGAAGTCTTCGTAAATGTCACTCTTTTTCCGTATGATAGCGTGAGCCAGTTCGTTCCACGCTCTAATCGATCCTTCACTTTTCGATAGCTTCTAGTGTTCGCACGAGTCGTGGATCACCAGGTGGACCTGAGAGATCGATAAAACCAGTAGAGCGAATCATACGGAACCATCGTTTGGCGATCCGACGGCTGAGTGCACCCATCAGATCATAGTAGACTTTCGATGGGCTTTCACATTTTTCGTGTTTTGAGTAAACAACTTTTTCAATTTCTTCACTTTTCATTATGTTGAGAACGGACGAAGTCGGTAGAGTTCGGAAGAGATTTCGATAGAAATGAATGAAAGAAAAAAGATCGGTCGGAATAAAGTTTTCTTAGGTATTTTTTATAATTCATCGACAACGACCGTTGGCCTCCAAACAGTTCCTATTATAATCCATTGGACTGTTCGATATGAAACGAGCTGGCTCACGCTATCAAATGCAAAAAAGTGACATTTATGAAGACTTCGATTGAGCAACTGAAAAAATCTGTCAAAAAAATTCGACTAGAAGTTGTGTTTGAAAGTTGCTCATCTTGGTCCTCTCGATTGTATCGACTTTCGAAGAACAACGGTAAATATCTTCGATAAGAAAAAGTATCTCATTTTGCAGAGCGTCTCGAGACGAATCTTTTGATAAAAAGTGGTGGTCAGAAACTACAAGACAGAAATGAGATAGATTGAAAATACCGGGAGTACCATTTATTCTGGGCCACCCATTACAAACGAACTAGACAAAACAAAGGCTAATGACATTCTGAAGTGGCTCAGACTTGGTTGTAAGATATTTATTGACAAGATAACTAGTCATAAATAGTATGGAAGACGTTTCAGACTAGATCTAACGGATATTATTGGTATTTTGGTGTTGTCTTGTCGTCCGTCTTCAGTTAGTTTTTATTTATTTGGGTAGATTACCTGTTTAATCATGGGAGTTTTGTTTTGATTTTAATTAAGGCCTATAGTTGCTATAATAATTGAAATATATGATTCATCGTTACAATATACGGGTATCCTATTTCAATGATTCAAAATCGAAATAAGAAATAACCGATATAAAAATAAAGAACGGATAGTTTGGAAACGAGGAAGATATGGATAAACGTAACAAGAAAATCGATGAAAAAATCTAATGATGTTTCTGATATTCTTCTGAGATAAGAATGCTAGAATTCTTGAGGAAATCTATCACTATGACCAATTGCAATCAATATCTAGATTCCATTTGTAATTCGTACCATCATGAAGACTCTATGGAAAGCATTACGTGCGATATCTATAGCATATTAGACATTAATAAATGAATACTCGAAATGGTTGATATTGCAAACAAAACTTCATTTGAGATTAAGAACATAAACGAAATGGGGTTTGTGAGCTCTAAAATATGTTTTGTATAAGAAGAACCATGATAAATATGATAAGATATATATATATAGCATAAACTGAAATAATCTAGTTGATTATTTCATAGGTTAATTTGTCGTATATATATACATATTTGTGTAAACTAATTTGAAGAAAATGATTAAGTGGAACTTTATCTATGTTGGTTCTCTGGCATTGATTCTTCGATAGCTTTGATGGTTCTATTATTGAGAAGTTGCAGAGAAATCGATAAAAAATTGACTTTCACAGTTCTTCATAATAATAACAACCTCACAAGAGCAGCTGTGAGAGAATAAAGATCAATTTGCAAACAATGAGCGAAAGTAAAAGAAGTTTCAATTGATTTTTCTGATAAATCAATAAGATAACGTAGCATTAACAAAACTAATAGGGACACTGTGATTGAAACAAGTTTCTCATCGAACCTATACAACATACTATTGCGAGAAATAACGTTATTCGACCCACTTCGCTTCCATCTCAACTCAGACTGAATCGAACAGAATCACTTCGACAAAAGAAAAGACAAATATGTGAATGGTATTGTCATAAATTATGCAGCGAGCAAAAGAGAGCGAAGAAAAAGAATCCGAGAATTGGAGGGAAAACAATGAATGCAAGATACTGATACGGTCTAAGCGAGAGAGAAAACCTATGATTTGAATATCGCTATTAACTATCCTTTCATATTCCATAAGATCGTTAAATTTTTTGTACTCCATTTATGAGGATGTTTATCATTATATCGCTGACTCATACCCTTTTTGCATTATTACATTTCTGTCGTTTCTTCCTATGCACTCTTGTAAAATGACAGCTATGCTTTCCACATTTCTTTCAGTCTCTTTTTCAAAAGTTTTTCAATAGAATAAAATCTCTTTTGAGTTGAATTAATTGAAAAACATAAGTTTCGGCGTGTAAGTTAACATTATTCGACATGTCCAGTTTATATGAAATCAATACACGTAAAGGTCCCTTAAAATCAAATCTTAGCTAAGATCGATGCTATAAATGTATAATTTCCAGAGTTTATTGACCCTAATGATAGGAAGCTGTTGTGAAATTTTTAGGTCGTCTTCATTTGTCTGAGCGAAAATATTCACGAAACAAAGGTTGAAAATAGCTTTTTTTCTTGTAACAATTTTCTCTGGAAACTAATTGAACATTTAGGTATTTTTCTTTCGTTTGAGAGCACATTAAAAATTTCAAGTCCTGTGGGACCCCTATTTTTCTATAATGTTATTTGATATGCGAAAAGAACCGATAGAAAGGTCAATGTCTGAAGATATAAAAGAAAGTGGGTATTTATTCAAATATATGTCTTTTTATGTATTGAAATCGAAGCTAACATTGAAAAGATGGGCCACACTAGTGGCGTAACTAGAACAGAGGAGACTCGCTGGCGGTGCCCGGGCAGTAGAAGGTGGCGCCACTCTTTTTTTACACCTAACTTTTTAACTATATGTGATGAGGGCTTGGAACTTTCACCAGATATGCTACCCCTTAATGCTAGATTTATGATAAAAAGCTCAGACCTTCATGACACTTGGTTAAAAAGTTAGAAGCAAAAAAAGAGTGGCGCCACCTTCTACTGCCTGGGCACCGCCAGCGAGTCGCCACTGTTCCAGTTACGCCACTAGGCCACACGTCAGTGCACCGGCAACTTTTGACGCTCTTTCGAACAAAGAAGATATTATTCTTTATGTTGTAAAAGATTGCTACCTTTTGTCGTGACTATATAATATTCGTCAATTGATTTTCAATAAGCAGAGAAATAATAGTGAAAGTTAGATCTAACAACGACATAAATCGCTTTTCTTTTGAAGGTTACGTATGTTTAAAGTTCTCTTCGTAGTTCCACTTCCATGCGGTTCTATCGTTGATCTTTTGGTTAGTGCGCACTTTCGTCTGAAGTTTTGCATTTATAGATGGAAAGACGCATGACTAAATAACAACAGATTTTTGTTCTCAAACAATGGTGAACATCAGGGAAGATATATCGAGTAGTAGCTGACGAGTTCTAGAATGAATTTTCTGATGAAAATGCACCAAATAGACAAGCAAGTCATTAGCTTGCGAAGAAGTTTGATGCAATGGGTTCCTTACATGATGTACCACGAAGTGATCGGTCTATTATAACGAGAACAGAAGAGAATAAACAACTCATTTTTGAGACTTTTTGTCAAGATTCTCAAACATCACAATAGTGTGCATCAAATGAACTTAACAACCCACGCACAAGTTTGTGAGGTCTTAGAAATGGCTTTCGATTAAAACCATGCAAGCCAATGCTTTTATGTGCTTTGGATGAACATGATCTAGCCATGCTAGATCGAAGTTTTTGGACGAACAGAGCCAGATTTCAAACAAATGACCGAGTAAATAGATATAATTGTGTCTGTTGCAGCGCACAGATCTGTATGCCATCATCGAGCAAGAATTAAACATACCATGTGTGACTGTCGGGAGAGAGCTTTTGTTCAAACGGCATCGTTCATCCATTTTTTTAAAGAAAATCTTACCTACCAAAGCTATGTGCACATGTTGCAAATGTATTCAGACTTCGAGACAGTTACAGGGGAACAAGATGGAGCAGTACCACATTATAGTCAGACTGTCCGAAATTTCTTAGATAGTACATTTCTCAATTAGATTGGTCGTCGTGGAACACTTAAATAGTCACTCCTTCTCTTGATCTCATACCATGTGACTTTTTGTTGTAGAGAATTGTCAAAGATCGAGTATATGCTCAAAAGCCTCGTGATGTGCATCAAATGTAAGCCTTAGCTGAAAAGAGATCACATCGCTCAACGATGATGTTGAATCGTGCCAAGAGATTTAGCGTTCAGTGGCCAGTTGATATCGAATGTGTATAGACAAGGACAGAAAACAATTTGAGCATATTCGTTAATTTTCTGTTTATTCATCTTCGAAGGTCATGACTTTAAAGATAATTAAAGAATGCCAACATGTCTAACTCCAACATGAATAAAAAAGATAGCATGTATTCACTATTGAAAAAGAAACTTGAGTACATCATTATGAATGTTATCATATGTAGAGTAAGTTTTGTTTACTTTGTGTTGATTGGCAGATCAGCACAAAACAATCAACTTGTTTTCTGCAGCTACTAATAGCAATTCACAACAGTTTTTCCAGCTTTTATCACTGAGAAAAAATTCCGCTCATTTAGTTGATATATGGCTTAGATATTCAACTTTTTCTTCGGTATGGTAATATTTGAACCACCCTGTAAATGATCTTTTTATTGAAGAAATTTACTCACATTTTTATCAATGGACAGTAAGCATTAAAGCTAGCGCTACTTTTTTCATTTCACTCTCATTTCAAAATTACTTAATATAAATCTAAAGGTGTCCTTGTTTTAGATCTTTGAGCTCGACTATTACGAGCTTGTGGATATTTGAAGTGTGTAACTCTCCAGTACAAAAGTAGAAGAAACAAAACTAATTCTAATACGATCTGAAAAATAACATATAGCAAGACAAAATACTGTTATTACCATAGCTTCTAACCACAAATGACCAGTGGAACCACTCATAAACATCTTTTTTGATGATTCTGCATGGCTCCATAGAGCTTGTTAAGCATCATAAAATTAGGTATTTGTGAAATTTGCCATCATTAGTTTTCCAACTAAAATTTTAAAACAATGCGCATCCACATATCACGCTACGTCCTCAAACGAAAATCGCATTTTTCGTACGGAAACACAGGAGTGAACAGATTTTATTGAATTTCTCATCTCACATTTAAGAAAATATATCGCGAGTATCCAATTCTGTAGAGGTTGAGAAACTCTATTGGATCATGTAAGACAACATATAAAATATCATTCACTCTTTGGATAATACTTATCGAAATTAAATTAACTAAACTATACCAAATTCTTAAAAATCATATTTTGCTCGTTTTTATGCAGTTTTTAGCTAATATCGGAATTGGTTTTCTTTCTTGAACTTTCGATATAGGGGTTATACAATTTAAATATGCATAGACTTCCAGTAGTCGAGCTTCACTATTCTAAACAGAAATATTCATGAATTTACGCTGATCAATTTTGAGATGAAACTAAAATGAAAAACAGCATACAAGACTTTCGACATCCACTATACTAGTAGTCAAGAGTATATCCACACTATCCAATTGAAATACTAATAATTGTTGTATATTCTCCCCTAAGGCTTACGGAAATTGCAAGTATCATATATTTGATTGCTTAAATATCCATCAATAAAAAAAGCTTTCTTGAGATTCTTTTGCCTACTAGAAGCTATACTTATCTGACGAGGGAACATCTACAACTGATCAAACGCTGTTTAACTTTTAGTAGTTCCAATATGTAGAGCTTATTGAGTTATTAACAGATATAATAATCATTCGGGCCCATAGTGGGTTTAAGGATGAATTTTTTATAACTAAAGTTTATATTAAATATCATAGAAGATTAAAGGTCAAAGGTTAACGGTTAAAGATCAAATGTTAAAGGTCAAATGATAGTGTCATTTTATCTAGAACTTTTTATTTTAGCATAGACATACAAACATTCACCAGACAATACCAGTCTGCTCGAATATATTTCAAGTCAATGATAATGATATGATTCATAAAAATGAGGAAAACATAAAACTCTTTTACAATGAACAAACGCACATCTTATAAACGAGCTTTCTTCACACAAGGAACAAGTCAGGTTAACATTATCAAAACAAACTTGATTGACAGTTTGAAATGTTTCATAGTTCTCTGAAAAATAACCAGCCTTATTCCAAGCATATTTCCACATAGGTGTGAACACGCTTGATGTTAACTGATTGTAAATTAGCGACTGTAGCTTGATTATTCCATTACGCGATCTTAAATCGTAATTTAATTCATCAAGAGCTACTCTATTGTAACATCTCTTTGCAAAATTTTTCCATTGTCTGAAGACAAATACATCCAAAGGTTGATGTGTTCATGTGCATTTCTGTGGAATCTGTAATCGTATAGAATCTTTTTGAAAACATTTATTAAACTTATCTTTCTGAAATTTTACTGCAAAAGTGTCATGAATAAATGCAATTTTGGTGAAATTTTTCTTTAATATTTCATCGTAATATACATTTAAAATAGAGGTATTCACTTTACCAGAATTGGAACATTGCACTAATAAATTTTCAGGTTGAAATAAACTTTTTTTAACGTTGACACCGAAACTACCATTAGGCTCTTGTAACACTAATAGACATTTTCCAACAAAATTGCCTGCTGAGTTTAAGGTTGGCTGTATAGTATAACTATGAGAAATTGCATTTAAAGAATTAACACTACATATTATGTCTTTTTGCCCTATAATGTTTAGTGTTCTACTAGAGTGCAATTCATAGTTAAATCCACTTTGGTCACTGTTTACAATTATACTGCGGTCAAAATTCACTAATTCTTTAGATGCAACTCTTACAAAATCGCGACCTTGTTCCATTATTTCGCCAATATCTATTTCCGATTTTGATGAAGTAACTTTTGTGATTTTACGTGAAGAAATTTTCCTGTTAATTTTGAACCGTCTTAACCAGTCGTGACCTGCAGTAAAATTTTCCAATTTAATTTCTTGTGATTTTTGTAAACTCCATCTTTTAAGATCCTCGTCTTTAACTGGTAAATATTTGCTTCTTGCTAATTGAAACTTTTTCCAAACAAAATCTTTGATTAGTTCATATTTCTGAAAATTAGTACCGCCTTTTGCAACATATTTTCTTATACGTGATACTTCCGTTGGATCTTTCAACTTTTTATATTGATGCTTTAACGTGTTGAAACTCATTCTTTCACTTTTATCGGCGATTTTTTGCATTTGCTCGTAACTATATTTATATTTCTCTGAATGTTCGTGATCTTCAAAATCGTTTTCACTTCCTGATGTATTATCATCTTCACTTTCTGATGTATTATCATTCTCATCTTCAGCAGTGTTGTCATTCTCACTTTCCGATGTATCTTCGTCTTCACTTAAATCTAGTGTGTATTCGGTTTCAATTACTAAATTATGACTTGAAACAATTTCTTGGAAAAAGCTAATTAGTTGATTGACTTTTTCATTTTCGGTATCCGTTAATCTATCTTCTTCTTTCAAATTATATTTTTGTTGGACCTTCTTAAAAAAATGATATGCTATAGTTACAGGGTTCATTTTGTGGACGAATATTATTTGTGCACTATTGGTAACAAACTATATATATATATATATATACAGGGGTGTCCATAAGTAACGAGACCAACTAAAAATTGAATATCTCCATTACGGTTCGATCAAACGGGCTCATTTTTTTACCACGGATGGAGGCATGTTCAAGGTTTATATCCATAAAGACATGCCTAGAGACACCCTTTGTTAAGTATCATTGCTGACTTCAACAAGAAAAATTTTACTTTTTTCATAGATAGAAAAAAAGTTACTTTGTCGAAAAACATTTAATATCTCGGCTACGACTCGAGGTAACGAGCTGATTCTTTTATCAATGATAGAGGTATGTTCAAGCTTTATATTCATAAAGACATACCTAGAGAGATCCTTCGTTAAGTATATTATTTTCTATCCTATTTGTGAAAAAGTAAAATTATTGTGTTGATGTCATTAGTGGTACTTTATAAAGGCTCCCTCTAATATTGTCCGTATAGATTTAAAGTGTGAATAAACTTCTATTATTGGTGAAAAAATCAACAAGTTTGCTCATGCCCCAACGGAGATATTTAATTTTTTCTTGGTACCGTGATTTTGGGCCATATAAAAGTTGATCCAAAAGTCAGTTTACCAAAATAAAAATTGAAAATCTACATTATCCCTCGAGCAAACGAGCTGATTTTTTTACCAATAATAGACGCATGCTCAAGCTTCATATCCATAAAGACATGCCTAGAGAAATCCTCCGTTAAGTATTCAATTTTTTTTTCTATCTGTGAAAAAGTAAAATTTTCCTTGTTGAAGTCAATAATGATACTTAACAAAAGGTATCTCTAGGCATGTCTTTATGGATATAACCCTTAAACATGTCTCTATCCTTGGTAAAAAAATGACCCCGTTTGGTCGAACCGTAATGGAAATATTCAATTTTTAGTTGGTCCGGTTACTTATGGACACCCCTGTATATATATATATATATATATATATATATATATATATGTCACAGCTGACATGAGAATTCAGTTGAGTTTGGAATGCGCGAAAAAGTACGAAAAAAAAAAAAAAAAAAAAAGAAGAAAAAAAAAAAAAAAAAAAAAAAAAATTTTTTTATATATATTTAAGTATTATAATTTTATGATAAAGTAAAATAATAAATAAAGAGTTTCAATCATTTGCTCTCTGCTATGTATTTTAATCTTCTGAAATTTCAGTTATCTTTTCTATATGATTATTTGACTATGTAATATTTATCAATTTATTTCAATTTTATTCTATAGTCACAAAATGATTGATTTTTTTATAGTATTCTCATTATTTTTAAGAATATTATATATTCTTAATTTTTTTTTAACGAGATTCAAAAAGTTTCCGAATCGTTAAAACTGTATATCTTATATTTAGCGAACTCTATCTTATCTAATGAGGCTTGTTACTATGAAACATATAATAATTAAACGACATTATGACGAAGTTTTTAATTAAGTAACTTTATGTGTTTGTTTTTTTTTATTTAAAATATTGTTATTTAATGAATGGTTGAGTTATTTAATAACAAACTACAATCTTATATTGATAATTTGGATGTCACAAAAAGAAATAAATATACAATAAAAAATGAGACGTATTCAGATATTTTAAATGTTCTAAAATTAAAAGATGTGAATGTATCACCAAAATTTAAATTTTGGGCCCGACAATCATATTATCTTGTTCGAATCGGTTCAACAGAATTAATATATAGCAAGAAAAATAATTTACCTTTAATTTCACATGAAAATTTATATGAGAAGATTGCTGATTGTCATACAGCTGTCGGCCATTCTGGTCGAGATAAAACATGGGCTGAAGTTAATATTTTTTTTTTTTTTTTTTAAATATTATTTAATAAAATTTAATTTTTAAAGATAAAACATCTTTATGCTGGTATTCCACAGCAAGCAGTAACAATTTATATCAGCATGTGTGATATTTGTCAAACTAGAAGGTCATTTAGTAAACCTATTACTGGAAAACCAATTGTTTCAATCGGTTTTTTGACTCGATTACAAGTCGATTTGATAGATATGAGAAGTGTACAATATGATGGATATAATTTTATTTTGCACTGTAAAGATCATTTTACTAAATTTAGTTGGTTGTATGCATTGCAATCGAAACAAGCTAGTGGTGTTGCAATTAATTTAAGAAACCTTTTTTATACTTTTGGTGCACCTAAAATATTGCAAAGTGATAACGGAAAGGAATTTGTGTAAAAAAATTCTTGCATTGATTTTAGATAAATATTTTCTTTTTTAGTGCTAGCATTATTTTAGATCTTAAAAATACATGGCCTGACTTGTTGATTATTAATGGACGTGCTCGTCATCCTGAAAGTCAAGGTCTTGTTGAAAGATCCAATGCAGTTGTTCAAAAAATGCTAGGTAAATGGCAAGAAACAAATAAAACATCTGATTGGCCTAGTGGATTAGGTAAATAAAAATATTTTGATATATAATATCATAATTTACAACTATTTTATTTATTTATTTATTTATTCTTTCTGATGAAATTTTAAGGACCCGTAATGCTTGCAATAAATAATTGTGTTTCCCAAAGTACTAAAAAAACACCATATGAAATGGTTTATGGGCAATCAATGAAAATTAATCATGACTTTTGGCTAGAACTTCATAAACAATCAAGAAATAATTCAATCCTTAATGAAGAAGATTTACCAGAAACCATTCTTGAAAATTTAAATTCGATTAATAATTCGGTTCGTAAAGAAAGATTATTATTTTTCTGATTTTCTCTTTTAAAGACTGTCAATAAAGATTCGATTTGTAATAATAATGATTCACCAAAACCACTATTATCATCTGATTCACAAACTAATGAATATTCTGAGTTAATATGTTTAACTAGAATTATCTAAATTTAATGATATCATTCTTTTCTTTTATAATAGAAAATGCATAGATATGCCTCATAAAAGAATTCGAGATGAAGCTCAAAAAAATTATATATATACTGCAGGTAATCTATTCTTTACTTAGATGAATTTAAGTCTTTTTTTAATAATTTGTATGTATTGAATAAAAACAAAGACGGCATAAGGATTTAGTAAATATAAATTTTATATAAAATTTAGATCGTCAATTAAAAAAATATGAACGTGCTTTAAAAAAACAAAAGGTTTTTCAAAAAGGTGATATAGTAGGTTTAAAAATTGCAAACGTTGATCGATCAAATACTGCACCATCAATATTACCTTGTAAAATTGATCACATAATTACAAAAGAAGAATCGTATAATACATTGTACAAAGTAGCAACTGTACATGGTATCATTAATGATTCTTTTACTTCAAATGAATTCATAGACCTATCTGAAACAGTTTCAGCTGATTTACGACAAATAGACACTAGCACTCTACCTATCATCAGTTTCATTCAAGCTTGTCAGATATTTACACAATATAAATTAACTCATCCATGTAAATGTATCGGTTCATGTGATACAAATCGTTGTCCATGCAAGAGAAAAAACGTAACATGTTGTAGCAAATGTCATCGTGCAAAACATAATTCATGTAAAAATAATATTTAACTGACGAATATTTATTTTCTGATTAAAATATATATAATACTAAATAAATTCTTTTAAAGAATTTTTTTTTATTAAAACCATTATAGTTTTTCTACAGAATTTTCAAAGAATATAATTTATTTGAGGTAACTTATTATTGTAAATGAAACTTATTATTTCAAAGCAACAATCAAATCATACCATTTAAATCAATTTCAATCTTAGATAATAATTAATATTTTACTTATATCAATTATATACAATCAATTCATATTTCACTTTCAGTAAACTGTAAATATTTCTCACTTTATTTATTCAGTTCTTCTAGATATTAATCAGTTATTTAAGTTAAATACGTTTTTCTGATGATGTGCAATTGAAACTTTCAGGATATTCTAAGGGTCATTTGGCCCGTTTAGAAACGAAATTTCAGATCAAAATTCTGTTATTTTATTTTTGCTCAAAATATCTATAAATTGGTCGAAGATCGAGTAAAACGCCCATAATTTTCGAAGGAAACAATATCAACTCAAATTCTTTTAGGCTTTTTGATAGGGAACTATACAGTATTTGTAGACAAGATTTCATTGAAATCCAAGGGAGAAACGCATGAAAGTTGTCTCGTAAGTCTATTTTTTAGAAAAGATTATTTAATTAATTCATGCATGCTGTAAAAAAAAAAATTATCTCAACTCTACTTTTCTCGATTATAAGAAAAATCTAAATATGGAACTAAAAAAATAATAAAGAATAAAAGAAGAATTTTTCTTCTTTTTTTTTTTTTTTTTTTAAGGTAACGATTGATCACTTTAATGAACATTATGTGACATAAAATAATGATAGAAAGATTATATTAAAAATAAAAAAAGAAACAACATATCTTTCTATTGATTAAATCTATATAATTATCACATAATGACAAAATAAATATTGATTTCGGCAAATCAATATAAAACAATGTTTGTGTAGGTCATATGCGTTCTATATTTTTTATACATGCAATAGTATCATCATAAAATGAACCACTTGAAATATTCTCAGCTTATATTTAATAAAGATCGAATTACTCTTTCATAAATATATCTTCCATTGAAAAACTAATTTTTTAAATTTATCTTTCTAATTTAATACATAAAAAGAATTTCGGTGGCTATCCTTATGAATAATTAAGTTTTACGAAATACTCTATTTCATTTCCTTTTAATTACAAATAAGTATTGCGTAATTTCATTTTTTTCGAGCCATTTTTCGTTTTTTTTTATTTATCTTCATTAGTATTATTTGATTCTCATCGACAATTTCTATTGAATAACTACTTCTTCACTTATTATATATTCATATCAATAATACAACTACCATCAATAAATAAAACACAATCGAAGTAAAAAAATATATCTATTACTTTAATATATTGTTCATTATTCTATCGAAGAGTGCAATCATGTTTACTGTATCATCAAAATTTTGAATCATCTTTATGCATTAATGTAGAATCATAAAATAATCATTTCCATTAATACTAAATACATTGTTAAACTCAACTATACAATATCTTTACACTACATCATTCCATCCCTTGCTCGATATATTTTTATATATGAGAAGAATAAAAAAACATAAGAATAAGTATTTATCTTTCAATATTTTATTTGAATTTCAAAATCAATATTAATCTGATTTTATTTCTACGAATTTATTCAAAAAAATGTGATGAAAAGCTAATCTATTGATTAATTTTCAGATATTAAAATGAACATATCTCCTATTGTGTCTGAAATTAGTTCAAAAATACTTACTACTATTAATAATGAAACGTAAGTAGAAACAATATATTTAAAATTTATACACAAATATATTAATTTTATTTTTGTAGAGATATTGATGTTTTAACGGATATATCAGAAGAATCAACTTTAAAAAATACCAATGAAGTTAATCAAATCATGTCAACAAGTAAAAAGTTTTATAAATCTTACGAAGTGATTTCAATAATTATAAGTTAAATTT
>JAJEKB010019269.1:0-60668 GCA_022393335.1 Macrotrachela quadricornifera
TACTGAAAAAATTGAATTTGCCGCAAAATATAATTCCCCATCAACTCGTGTGCTCAAACGTTTTTCGGGTGGGCTCAGCCCACCCCAGCCCACCTGTGGCTACGCCACTAATACCAACAGCATTTTGTCATATATGAATTGATGGATCACCTTGAAGATTCTTTTAATTAAAAAATAAATAAATTTGTTTTTTTTTGTAAAATATATTATCTCTATTTTATTTTATTACTCAATTAATAGTAAACAAAATTTTATTTCTACTTCGAACATAACAATTTAATTATGATATTAAACTTCCTGTTAATCGATATTTGTGTTTTGTTTTCCAACAACTGATGCAAGTATTGTTCTACTTTCAATTAATCAAAATTAAAGCTCTCGATAAGTTTTGGGGGTGGAAGGCGTGAAAACTTCCCCAGACGCTCAAACGTAGACTGTCTGTGAGAAAAAGCAGGTAAACAGCTGACTGCTAAAATTTTGCCAGACAGTTTTTGAGAGATAACTTAAAATTTTCGCAGACACGGCCTAAAAGTGGAAGGGGTTAGCCCTCCCCATCCCCTCCTACATCGAGAGCCCTGGTAAAAATAATATATATGTATATTGTAAAATTAAACAAATTTTTATATTGTATTAATGTTTCATCGCGATGTGTATCATTACACGTATATCGAAGTATAACTGTACAATCTACATTGATATCATTACAAGAATGTTCATTTGTCCTATATAAAATTTATGTTTAGAAAGTGAAAATATTATTATTAGCATTGAATTGAGAATATTGAATTAGTATGGTAATACATTACTTCAACATCATTAATATTATATCCACCATGTGCATTACTTTGGGAATGAAAACTTATGAGAAACTGTTTTTTTCATATGTATTTATTTGAAGATATTCAAAAATAAAATTTATGCTTGATTATTAATATGTTTTGGAATATTTTCACTCTATTGATTATTATTACTTTTAAACATAGATGAATATAAATATAAGAATATATTTATATTAATTATTATACCATGAATTATGTAAGTAAATATCTGTAAATATGGTATTCAGAGTTATTAAAAAATAAAATATACCAGATAAAAATAAGAAGACATCTTCAATGATAATAAATGTGTAAAAATGAATTGGGTTTCGTATTTATTACCGTTTTTTTTCTTTATTATAATCATTTCTGAAGTATACAGACTGAACCGATGAATAATCGAATCAATATCAAGAAATGCATTACAGAGGGCGCTGTAGCGGATAACTTTTTCGGAGATTCCGATATGTATAGTTAGCATTTGTAAACAGATACAAAGATTTTGGCGTGCTCAAAATTTTTATTCAAGTTAATTTGTCGAGATTATCTTTGGTCGATGGCGTTTTAGTTTACTTTAAACATACGAGAGATATGATTGGTATACACATTATTACATGTGATCGATAAGGACGCTGTGTCTAAATCAAAGTACAATAGTACCTTGAATTTTATACAATTCAGTTGGATTATTAGAGAATTTGAATAAAGATCTGTAAAACTAGTAATATTTACTTAGAGTAGTTCAAAAATAGTTGCGCCTCAGCTTTAATCCTTGATAAAAACTTTTAAGAAACTTTGTTTCTATATAGTTTGATAGAGAAAATAATGTTCTATTTTTCTACACTATTTGATCGTACTTTAACTAATATTATAATAATAAATTTTCAATAACATTTGTTTTCTTATGATATGTGTTTCTTATATTATAGATTACAATGTGTTAGATAGATTAGTTTTCAATCTTTTAATGCATTGTATTAGCAATTAAGATATACTCATAAGATGCAACACGAAAAGCTCTACAATTTTCATAAGACCATTTATTTTATGTTTTCGATACACGACGAATTCATTTTTATTATTCCATTGTATCATTACTAATATGCTTTATCAAAAGAGAAACAAAATATAACACAAGATCCAGCGTGAAAACCTCTACAATCTACACAGTAAAGCTTATTCTAATGGCTTTCAGAAAAGAGAAAATTCTATGAAATCAATTTTCGTAATGCCGAAAATTTGATCCCTCAAACTTTGTTGATTTTGAAGATAAAAAGTACAGCTATAAAATAAGTGATCTTATGAAAATAGTAGAACTTTTCATGCTGCATCTTATAGTCCATTTTGGTTGTTAATACAATGTATTAAAAGATTGAAAACTAATCTGTCTAACATATTGTAATCCATAGTATAATAAAAACATATCATAAGAAAACAAATGCTATTGAAAATTTATTATTATAATATTAGTTGAAGTACGATCAAATAGTGTAGAAAAATAGAGCTTTATTTTCTCCATCAGACTATATAGAAACAAAGTTTCTTAAAGTTTTTTTTTATAAAGTATTGCAGCTGAGGCACAATCATTTTTAGACTGCCATAAGTAATAAAAAAACACACCTATATCCTCTGTTTTATACTGATATAAATAGCACGATTTCATATAGAAATAAAATTTTAAGAAAAAATGTAAACTATGAGAAGTGTTGATTTTTTATTTGATTCATTAATATATGCACGATCTTTTTTCACATAAACTGTACATTGAAGTAGTATTTCACACGATCATATAGTATTTCTACTGCCCAATTTATTTACCTATATCATATATCATCATACGGATTAGATATTAAATACAGACAATGCTAGTCGACTTCTTTTCGCAATCTTTGACAACAATGTGTAGTGTTATGTAAATGTGCGAGAAAATTTAGAAATAAGTTCAATATGATATATATGTTGTGCCATTACTAACTTCTAGTTATGCTAGAAACAATATTGACAATATTTACAGTAACATACAAGTTATTTTTGTGATTATTTTCAGTCGACTCTTGTTTTTGTTTTTTGAAAAATATAGAACAATACTTAAATAATTATGAATATATTTAGTAACATCGATAATATACATATCTAAATTAAGAAATAAACTATTTTAAATTTGTTTTTTATTATCATATGCTCTATTAATTATTCAGTAATAGTACATGAGCATAAAAAGTATATGAAAAATATTAAAACAATATTAAATGATAAGTCAATTCGTAAAGTTTACATTCAGATTGAATATTGCCACAGACTATTGATTACTTTAATTTACGATACAAACATTCTTGATATTCATTTAAGAAAAAAGTATCTCGAATTACATTATTTCATTGCTAAAAAAATGATTCGTTCAATGACTTATCATGTTCTCATGATTAGATGATTTTTTTCTTTAGACAATCATTAATCATAAGATGTCATTTTGTACACAATAGTATATGGAAATTTGTTTCATTATATTATGAATTTTTGTTGTCGTTGTTCTTATCAGATAATTTTTTTTTAAAGAAACAAAAATGACACATTCTGAGAATAAGAATATCATGAAATTTGACATAATAATAGTTCTGTAAACTGATTTATTTTAGTCATATTTTCAGTGAAAAATCTGTTTTTTTTCTTCTGCTAGACTATACTATTATTTACAGTGTGACGTGTAGAAGAGAAAAGAAAAAGTATGATAAGTTTACTTTATTCAATCACACAAGAAAAGGTTTATTTTATTTTTAATTAATATCATAGTCCACCGAACAATTTGAAACTTTTTAAAAATACATATCATACAAATAAATCAAATATTTGTAATTCTATTATTTTTCACTATTAAATTAACAACACTGACTCTTATTATCAAATAAATATCATTTATTTGCTTCTAATCATACAATCAATCACTACTATTTTGACATTTTGTTAGCAATCGTTGTCCTTGAATTATGCGATACCATGTATCGTCTACCTTTCTTACATACCTTTTACTAGTAGACATAGAAAAGTAAAATAGGTTAAAAGAAATAAACATGTTTTTTTGTTATGACGGCGCGCGATACGATTGAAAAAATTATGTTACTAGTAGACTTTGTACTTACATTGACCTAACACTTTCTTTATTAATTATATAGAACTAGATATCAGCTACCTTGATATAATTAAAATCGTATAATCTTGATTTTTTTAAAAGATGTCTCATGGAGAGCTTTGCAAAAACTATAAAAATAAAATTCTATTCACTTTGTTCTCAGGATGCCTCATGTACTCAAAATGAACAGGTTACACAATAATACTACACGCTATCGTATCTATATAGTGTAATGAAAATATTTGAAAGACGTTTTGTTTTGTAAATATCTCGACTTGAGTAAATGACAACATCTTGTTTTTATTTTTAGAAAATACTTTGTTGTAAGCTCTACATAAGTTATATGAACAAATTTCTATTATAAAACAAAACAAGTCTTCAAAATAGTTTTATTTTGTTAAATATGATAGAACATAGTATTGTCACGTGACCTGTTTATTTTGAGCACTAGTGACATCCTGAGAACAAGGTCAATAGAAATTTATACTTACAATTTTTAGAGTTTTTCATGACGCATTTTTTTAAAAAGAAAATCAAAATTATCCGATGTTTCTGTGCTGAAATATTAGCAAGATATCACAATCATTATGGTTTGTACGGTATGTATCTTATATTTCATTTCTATGCTAGTATAGAAGCAATACTGTTAATAGATATGATAATATCAAGTTGAATACTACGTCTATTATAAAATAAAACTTTACACAAATAAAAATAACAAAAAACAATTTTCAATAATAATCATCCGAGGCGAAAATTATTGAATCTGGATCAGCCGTAAAAACAAAATAGAACAAAAATAACATCCAGAGTAAACAATAAGAAAACAGATATTTATTGATAGGTGGGCCACCACGTGGTTCCAAAACCCGATTTAGATCCAAATCGAAATGTAAAACGGCCAGGGTTACCATGAATAATACCACTTCGATAATAATATCGTATAGCTCTTGCAAATTTATCGTATGTCATTACTAATAAAAATAAAAATAAAAATTTAATAAATAAAATTTTTTATTATAAAAATTAACTTACCGTTATTACTATTACGTCCTTTGACTTGTTGCCATAATTCAGCCATTTCTTGTGGTTTATATATTTTAAAAATACCTTGTTTACGATCAACATATTCGGCAAGATGTGAATATTGATCATCGTCTAGGACCAATCGAATAAATTCATATAATAATGGTCGACGTCTTCTTCCTGTTAATTTATCGAATATAGAAAAGGTTTTTAGTTTTCCACAATTTGAATGTGATGGTGATAATATAGTCTTTTGTTGTTGGTCATACATATTAATTGACGGTGATGGTATAGGGCTTTGTTGTTGTTCACACATATTACTTGCCGGTGATGTTAGTGAAAAGGTATCATTTGTTTGAGATTCATTCGAAAAATTCAATACATGTGGTATTACAGTAGATTCTTCCCAAGAATAATCATTAATATCATTTGTCTCAAAAATGTTGCGATTGATGAATAATATATCTTCATCTGTTAGTGCTAATGAAGCTTCCATATCATCGTTAAATGGGTCGAATAATTCTGAATCAATTCGATGTGATGATATTGGTGTATCAAAATTAAATACACGTATGAGCATTTCAGGCGATTGATAAGACAACATTTCTTCTAAATCTAACTTACATGGTAAGTACATATCTAAATCACACGATAATGGAGAACTGCACATTTTGACAGAGCTCGAATAGTAACTATTGGCAAGTTAACTAATCGAATGAGTCTTTCAGTTGCTTATATACGTTGTTCTCTTTCGTTTTCTGTCTCGAGAAAAACGAAAAAAAAGTAAGTAGAGTACACGTTTCTCATTGGTCGTTTCTTTCATCGCCGTCTATTACACCTGGTTTTTGCCAAGTGATATGAATATTCTTACATGATTTTTCGCTTGATTTATTCTAATGTCACTTTTTTTTATTCGAAGAAATACAGCATCAACACGTCATCTGAAAGAGAAATATGTTATTTTTAGCTTATAAAAACTACCATAACAAAGTGAATCATAGTCGAATTTTTATCTCAAATTATAACAGTGCTAATATTATATTTCAGCGATTTTTCTTTTGCAACTTTGATCTTTATGAATCATGAATGCAGTCATTTTCAAATACATCTAGAATAACATTCTCATTTATATAAATTGTTCCATTGAAAAAAAAACAAATTATTTATTATGATAACAAAAATGTTTACTCTTTATCAATAACCATATTATTTGATTAAAATCATGCATATTTTTTTATTATATCATACAAAATAATGTGTCTAGTAGTTTTGGAGAGAGATAGCAATCACTTTATCAAGACTGGTTTTTTCCCCATTTATTTGTACAAGCATTTTGTAATAAATAGAAGTATCTAATAGATATGAATAATTTACAAAATTATTTCATAGATAAAAATTAAATGAAAAGAAATATGCTGCAATACAGTGATGTTTTTTCCAAGTATACGAAAAAGTCATGAAAAAAATGAGTAATTATTGTTGATGCACCTGTGATATTTGCCAGTATGATATTAACAATATTTTTCGAAATGCTAAGAAATGCAAAGACTGTGTATAATGTCATATTGACAAAAGTTATATTTGATTTAATAATACGAATTCTGATGATCAAGAATAATAGCTTATATTATTGATCTGAATAAATATATAGAACAAATCATAGTATTTTTTATTATCTTTTCTCATTAATCATGTATGATATAGCGATGTAGACGGCCAGTAATCATTAAAACCAACTAATTGTGTTTTATTATGCTTGTATGCAAACAGTTTGTGTATGTTAAAAACAAAATATGAATTAGGTTTGTTATTCTGTCTTTCAAAAACACTACAGGTGTGGTTGTCTGAATACGTTGTTTTTTAAATTGAAGGTTTTGTTTAAAAACAATCTTTCAAAGAAGTTTTTATTATTGTATATAGAAAGATTTAAACAAGTAATAGTGTGTTTCAGATATATTTTTATTAACAAGTAAGATTCATCGACAATCGATTCACTTGGTCCTAGACTGAAAGTATAATAATGCAGATATAGTTGTTTATTACTGTGAACCGAAATTCACTGTGCTAGACTGTATGTAATAGAAGAATTTGATTAATAATGGGCATCTGATAACTATGACTGAAACAATCATACAGGAGATTATAAAGATCATTCATTCACTACAATTTAAAGTAATCGACCAATATTGATTAAAAAAATTTTATAAGCGAGTTTGAATATAATATTATGATAAACAAAAATCATATTCTTTCAATTATTTGATATAATTTTTGTTTGAGATCAACCTACGTCATTATAAGCATTTTGCTATATACCTATTAATATCACTACGCAATTGTGAAAAACATGCTACGCAAATACGAAAACTTTTTGTATCAGGTATCGTGGATTGTTACGTATATGATCATTCGTCTACTCTTCTTTCAAATAAGGTGTTTTCAGATTTAATCATAAATTACAACGATATTGTAAAGAACAATATGAATTTTAATAATTATTTTATTTCAGTACTATTTATATTTGAAAAAACTCTATTATATTGTTTAAAAAATATGATTTTTGTTTATCATTATTTTATGTTCACACTCACTTATAAAATTCTAAATTATTCATAAAGTACCTGCTTGTTGATACAACAGTGAACAATAATCCATTTCTAATAATAAGCTACTCATTAAATAATTTAACGACGATAGTCATTTTCATCCAATGTTAATCGATTAATTTAAATCATAATGATTATATGATGTTTATAGTTTTCTCTGTGTTTCTTTCAACTATAGCTACTAGGTGGTCAGTTTAATCATAGTTGTCAAATGGTCATGTTAATCATAGCTGTTATTTGATCATTTGTACCATTGTTACTATGGACATTTTGACTGTGCTATCGACAAAAACACAGGTGAATTTAGATTTCTAGACCCTACCTTTCAGTCTAGGGAATAAATATTTGGACATATTGTAGTCCTTTTGAAAATTGTATTTATTGTTGATGATGAAGAATAATGTTCTATATGAAAATTTCGTTCTCATATGTACGAAAATTTCTAAAAAATAACATGTGCACAAACCTTTCGATTTTTCTTTATTTATATATTTTTTGCCTTCTTTCATATTGAAGATGATAATGATTATAATTATATTTTTTTAATTTTGTTATTAAAATAATAATGATTACAATTAGTTTTTATCGATACGACTAACGTATATTTTATATCTTACTATCAGTAGTAAATGCTCATTTTTACCATAATTACATGGTTATTTGTATCGTAGCAACGTGACCGTTTTTACCTTATTACAAACAAACAGACAGGTGAATTTTGGTTGCTAGACCCTATACTTTCAGTCTAGGGAAGATTAAATGATAAGATACTAACGTAAAAAAAATATGATTACAGTAAAATGATACTACCTTGACAATAATAAATGGTTGAATCGATAACAACAATAGATTTTATTATTATATGTTTCGAATGAATGAAACAAGATTAACGGATATGAATATTTGATCAATATTGATTGCATAGTTTGACAATTCTTTTTTATTATGAGACTATTTTTGTATATTATATCAAGAAATGAATGTAAAAAAAAAATAAAATTTGTTAATGAATTTAAATGAAGGTTAGACCATATCCCCAAAAATTGAAAAATTGTCTCCGTTTTAGTGCAAATGCATTACTACCACAAAGTCACGACAAAATGCTTTTTTTAAAAATAACATTAGCTATTATTGAAATCCATCAAGGTTAACACAGGTAAATTATTCGTAAAAGATAAATCCTTCAATCATTTCTACATTCATAAGTAGAAATCCATTATATAAATTTTTATCCTATAGTCAACTTCTAGAAGAAATCCATCGATTATTTCTCTGTTCACAAGCATAAGTCTAAAAGAGTTGTTTAATATATGCATAGTTTTTCTTTTTATTTTTTATTAGTAAAGCATTTCTCCCAAAAAAAGAAAAATTCTTAGTTCACTTGAAAGATACATGCTAAAGAAATGGATTAATGATATATATTTATATTCTCTTTTTATTTCTATTTGACTTGTTTAACTTTGTATAGGGTGAAGCATTTTTCCATAAACGAGAATATTTTCATCATGGACTGGTACAATTATCCATCGCTAGTTTTCAAATGGATAAATTATATATAGATTCATATGTCAAAACTCGTTTATTATTAGCATCAACTGCTACACAAATTTATGATGAATTAATTACTATTAAAGGACAAGACCATAGGTTATATATCACAATTGCTCATTGGATTCATCGATCTACAAGTGAAAAAGAAAGGTTGGAAGATAATCTTCGAAATGGTCGTCTAATAACCGCTATTATTCAAGAAAATATTCATGCTGTCAAAGACCTGGTCAACGATGATTCACATATCAATATTGATTACACGGTAGACCATAATTTTTGGTTACCCTCTACAACTTTAAGTATTAATGATATCACAGACACACTTTATACCAGATTAAAGCGTGTTAAATATTGAATTTATTGGTACTAAATAGAAAATTTGATACTTCTTTAGTGTAGAAAAGTAAGACGTCAGTAATTGAAAAATGGAATACAACATTTTTCTTGAATATTTTGACATGATGCAAAAGAGCTCGTCGAACTGTTCAAAATTTCATATTTCAAAAATATTTTGAGGCATCTTTTTTGAAATAAAAAAATCTAAGAAACTACTTGAAGAGTCTCAAAAAATGTTCGAAAACTTTACTCTTTCATATAATAGAAAAACACTCGATTTTACAATAAAATTAGCTTTTATGCATTATTTCTGCTCTGTCAAACGTTTCGAAATATATTCATTTGTTGCTGCGTGAAAAACTGAATCAAATGAGCACATTTTAAAACATCTGAGAGAGCAAAAATAATGCATCAAAACTAATTTTATTGTAAAATCGAGTGTTTTTCTGTTATATAAAAGAGTGAAGTTTCCTAACATTTATAAGTTGAAACAATCTTACTCTATGAGATAAATACTTTTTACAAAAAATTTGTTTTTTTTTTTATTAAATTCGATATGCCAGTTTTAATACACATGTTTTTCGTACTTATTCAAGCAGAATAAGTGACATAAAACTTCTTGTTATTTTGTAAGTGATAATTTGTATCCGTTTTTAAATATTTTATGTTTCTAAAGAAAGTAATATGTTTTTTCATTATAAACACAACGAAAAGAATTGTAAACTAGACTATAATGAAACTATGAAATAATATAAAATTTAATATAGTTACTCAAATAGACAAATTGATTAAAAAATATATGATGAACGTGAAGTTCTATGAGATGGTTTAAGACACAAAATTTTCAAGGTCATCCTATCCCACTTAGAATTCTTTTTCTTTTTGTATTACATCCTGTTTTCAAAATACTTTAAAAATCATCCAAATTATTCTAATTTTTTTTTGTAAGTTTTCCGTAAACTAGATGTAATTCTAAAACTTCAGAAGACTTCAAAAGCATCATTTCTAACAGAATAAGAAAAAAGACATATCAACGAATTCTTATTTTAAAAAAGAAGTTTGAATATTTTCTAAATAAACTTCGATAGAAACTTGATAGACAGACGTACTTTTCAATGTTTGAAAGAGATGATAAAAATATATCGAATCGTATAGATCAAATGTGTCTTGATAAATTGCTAGAAAACAATTTTGGATATTGTAAAATTTTGAGTTTTTAATTTTTAGGAATACATTAAAATCTCTAACTGAAGATCTATCAGTTATGCAAACCTGATGTTATTCTCTTTAGTTAATCATGACTTATAGACATTTTCCTATATGTCTTCGATAGACTTTTCCTTATGTTTTGATGCAAATTTCATTTTTTTTCAACTGTTAAAAACCATCGTGTTTTTTTTTGTAAAATTTGTCGAAAAATTTGATTATATACGATTCAATGTAGTTTCATTGCTTCTTTCAAATAATAAAAACTGCAGTTTTGTATCTAATTTCTATCAAAATTTATTCAAAAAAATACTCACACTTTATTAATTCAACTCAAAATTTCCTATGAAAATTCATAAAAAACAATATTTTTTTTTATCAATCTAAAATATAAGATAAACATTTCTTCGAATAAACTAAAATCTAATTAAAACTATATAGTTTAATCAATTAAAAACTTGCATAAGTTTTCTATTTTAAGTCATCAAAAGTTTTAATGTTTTTCATAAACACATATTCACACACAAACAAAGAAAAAAAAACTGTTAGTCTACAACATTGAGCAGTATGAAAGAACGTGAATGAATGAGAACAAAATAATCATCTATTTGAATATATCATAATTCAGATGTCATACCTAAAATAAAATAAAAAAAAGAAAAGAAACAAACAAATTAATTAAGTAAAATTATCAATACATATTTTAATAAACTTACTTTCTGGAATAAGCGGACCGACTTTTTTCTCTTGTAATTTATTTAACAACGGTAAAAAAGTAAAAATCTATTTAAATAAAAGAAAATACCTCTATGTATATATATATTATACTTTCAATATTTAAAAATCTAAACCTGTAAAAGATCACGAAATACTGTTTTTGCTTCTAATGGTGTGCGTGTTGTTAGCATTTGTGTATATAATGCATATAAATAACAATATTGAATATGACGTACTGTTTTATAATCATTAAGAGTTTCATCTAAAAATATATTTTTTTTAGAATAATTTATTTGTTTAAATTATATATTACCTTTACTACAAATAATAATAGGAAATATTAATGCATGTTCTTCTTGTGTTAAATTTAATGCATTAAATTTTTTTGCAAATTCAAACATAGCTTCAACCATATCATCACCGATAATTTTAATCATCCATTGACGAGTATATTGAAGACCATTTGGTAACATCATATATGATTCATTATTACGCATTAATGGTGCATGTTTTATCTAAAATATTGAGTTTTCTTTAGAAAAATAAATATATATATAATAATAAAAAAAACAATTTTTACCAGCCAAAAATCAAATAAACGATTATCCATTATTTTATGAAAATCATCAAAATCGATTTCATTAATAGCTGGCATCTAAATAAATTATATTTTATGATAAAAACCATGTTTAAATGACATTGATATAATGTTTTGTTTATATCATATTTAAAATAAAAAAACAAAACTGTTTTTCATCTATTCTCTCATACATAAATAATTAACAATGAAAATTATTAATTTTATTATTTAAAGGTTCTTTTAACCAAAGAAGTACATGATGACTGAATTTTTGTTCTATATTTTTAGTTATTTTCGCTTTTAATATTATAAAAATAGATCTCAAAGTTTTTATTGTATGAATGAGTGCAAATTTTATATTAAAAACCTTTTTACACATACTTCGCGTGCAAATGTAATGAGATTTTTCACGTGAAATGGAATGGCATCTATAAATATATAATTTTATAAGAAAAAGAAAAACATCCATCAAACTAAAGTTTATTACCTGTTAATCCTATCCATATATCTTGAAGAGTTGAATCATCACCAGGAAAATCTTTAATCTAAAAAGAAAAGAAAAAAAAATTTTTTTTTTTTTTATTAAAAATATAAAAGATTAAGAATTTATTTACTCCAATATTAATCATACTATTCATTCTTTCAATTAATTGTCTTGTACATTCATTAAATGTATTCGATAAATCAAATATTTTCCATCTAAGATACCGAATAAATGATGAATCTTCATTATTAAGTTCCGTATATGTCATCGGATCAGATATTTTTGTTATAAGTTTTTCAATACGTTCAATAACATTCATTAAAAAATTTTCTTCATAATTTACTGTACAATTTGTTAAAATTGAACGATCTAATAAAAATAGATTTTCTTCATCATCATATTTTGTTTTATCTATAGTAAAGTTATCAGGTAACATATAATTTGTACATGATGGTAATGTTGCTGGAGGAGTATCAAATGATATTGTATCAAAATCATTGAAAAATAATTGTTCATCAATTAAATGTAGATCAAAATCAGCAGATGTAAATGTATTGGAATTTGAATTTATTGATGGTACACACGATGGTGATGAAGATGCAATTGATGAATTTAAATCATCATTTTCTATACTTGATGATGATAAATGATGTTCAGCTAAAGCTTTTTCTTTGACTAATTTTGGAATACGACCCATTCGAACACCTATAATAAAAAATAATTATTTTAAAAAAGTTCTTTTTTTTTTCAAAAATTTTATTTCTATACCTTCAACAGACATTCCTTCTTTAAGACATTTTTGAAAACGACATGATTTACAACGATTACGATTATCAGTAGTAATTATACATCCATCACCAAAATAACATCGATATTTTTCCTTTCGTAATATACTTCGTTTGAAAAAACCCTAAAATAAATATTTTGTTAAGATTATTTTTTTTTTATCCGTATAACGTTTCTATAGATATGATTATATAAATATGTATATTAAAGTACTGTCAATAACACTAAAGATATAAAGAAAAGAATATTTAAAATTAATAAAAAGCTTTTTTCTTCTATTTATACAAATTTAATAGTATTTTCTTGGTACTTCTATCATACTATCAATATAGATCATGATAACTTTTTCTTTTGTCTAGACACAGTTAACAATAAAGAAAATGAAAAGCAATAATAAATTATTGTTTTTTTTTCAGATATTATTTACTTTAGAAATAAAAATCAGACGCAATTAAAAATTTACCTTGCATCCTTCACATGTTGGAACACCATAGTGAGCACCTGTTGCTTTATCCATACAAACTCGACTATAATATAAAGAAAATATTGTAAGAATTATCTAATTAAAATATGAAAATAAAATATGAATATTATTTACCATTGTCCAAATGGAAAGGGTCTTTTATCCAATGTTGAAGTTGTTGAATTTCGTCTGATATTTATTACATTTGGACTTCGTTCTATAGGTTTATCATTAACAATTCTTTCAATAGAAGATTTAATAAGACATCGAACACGACGAGGTTTTCGTTTTTGTATATAACATTCTTCACCATTCATTGACTGATCGTCCATAGATGATGATCGACTATCATTGCTATCAGTTGTGACTTTAAAGAGGAAAAATAATTTAAATTTTGTCTTGTTTTTTTTATTTTTATTTTATTTACCTTCATTCGTGAGTTTAAACATTGTATGTCTTTTTTTTTTTATTTAATTATTTTCTGTTATCAATAAATATTCATCAATACACACAAATCTAATATAAATACATTAAAAGCTAAATATTTATTAATAATTCTTAATATATGATTGAGGTAAAAAGTGCATAGATATTATTTTATCTGATCATACATACAAACATATTTATTCGGTAGGACATAGTGAAAATTACACCTACGTAAAAACCAGCCAAGCACAAAATCCTCTTTTTTTTTGACTACTACATATATTTTTTATGACACATTACTTTTTTCTCCTCCTCATCTATCACATAAAATAATGATAATTATTATTGTTAACTACTCACCTTCGTATCAAGTTTGTTGTTTTTTTTGAACGATTTCTTTTAGAACAACAGTTGTTATTGATGTATTCTAAAATAAACAAGATCTTGTGGGCGATGACAAAGTCAAGAAAAAAAAGACAACATCATTGTGTGTTAGTGGTAGTCTTTTTTATGTGTTGATGTTGTTTTCAACGAAAGAAAGGCAAAAAAAACCGGCCTCCGTTAGAAGCAGTGGTAATAGCAGCAACAACAAGCAGAACGAAGAAACTGCCGTTGTGTGTCATTGACGTCATTCGTCCGCAAAGTCGATGGCAAACAAGACAAAAAAAAGAGAAAAAATAACGAAAAAAAAGATAAATAATAAAAAAAAATAAGAAATGTAGATCATTTCATGTCATCTTGTGCGTCATCAAAACATATGAATCTAGAGGGAGTGGCTCATTGGTTATGATAATAAAACTTCTCATATATGTAAATATATATACACATATATATATATACACGCTTTCAAGCTATTCGCTTTTGCGATAAAAACAGAATAGAAAAATAAAAAAAAAGAGAAATTATATTTATTTATTTATTTATTACAGAACGACAAAAAACGATCGTTTGATCCACATTATATATATATATGTAGCTATCTTTATTTATTATTACAATTGTGGAAAATGATAGGCAGTAAAATTGCCAACTTTATTTCCATCTTTATCATAATGACACGCTTTAAAACATCGTTCACATAATAAACATGGATCATCAGGTATTAATGGTGAATCTCGAATAAGCCATTTTGCATAGAAGACATTACAAAGAAAACAATATGAAAATCTTCCATGATATTTCATACGACATAATGGATAAAGACTAAAAAAGTAAAAATAAAAATAAGAAAGAATTTTATAAAAAAAAACAAATACGAAAAAAAAAGTTCTTTTTTTCTCCTTTTTTTTTCTTCTTTATTTACTTTGAGTCATGACACTGATCTTGTTCAAGTAATTTCAATTCACTAAATACAATAACATGTTCACAATTAGTTTGATGTAAATAAATATATGGTTTTCCAAGTTGAATTGTTTCAAGATCATTTAAACATGTCATTTCCATTGTATTACCTTGTTGATAATTTGTATTTGTTTGTTCAATTATTTTTTCACTTAAACGTATATTTGTACGACGTAAATCATCATAAATAACTGATTCGATTATAAAACATGCTGCAGTATTTACATCTCCAGCACGTTGACCATTTGTTTTAATATCATCTGGATTTGTTGAATATTCACCAATTATTTGTTCATCACTAACACATTCAATTGCATCACGTATTTGTGCTAATGTTAATGTTGATAAACAAATAAGTTCATTCATTAATTGATGACGATAACGATCACGTGATTCAATAGGAAAAAATATTTGTAAATTTAAAATAAGTCTATTATCATTTATATTTGATTTAGCTTGATTACATTCACGAATATTTTTTAAAAATGCTGTATCATGTGATGCATGTGGACGTGATTGACTAAATTCTTTATATAAATATTCAATACAAGCTGGATATGATTTAAGATTATTTGCAATATTTGGATCAAGTTTTTTCTTTTTTCGTCTTGTACGCCAAGTACTTGATGTTGTGTCCTCATTATCTTCTTCATCGTCTTCTTCTGCTTCATCTATTTCATTTTCTACTGTTGTTGTTGTGGTTGTGGTTGTGGTTGTTATTTCATCTTGTTGTTCAAGAGAACGATAATCACTTAAAGATTTTGCTATATTTATTAAAGAATCAAGATTATTTTGATCAATAAAGTATGAATTATTAAATGATGTTATACGTTCTTTTAGAACTGTTGCATCTTCTAAAAATTTCGTTAAATTAATAGATGGAGTTATAAATTCACGAAGGCGATCATTATCATTTGACATTATCTAGAATGCATAGCAAAGATAATATATGTTCTATACATAATCATAAGATACAGTTGAAAAAAACAATGATGGTTAACATATACAAAAAGGTAAACAATCACGTGATATAAAAAAATGGACCATGACGATCGGTTTAGCATATAGCAATATTTTAATACTCAATAATCTTACTTTATTTCAGCTATATGAATGTAATTGTATGAAAAAAAATGTGAATATCTAAATTTTTGTTTGATCGTATCAATCATATTTTTTAACTTTTCTATAGAGAGAGAGAGAGTACCTATAAATATAATTAACTATGAATAGGTCACGCGAAAACAATAGTAAAAATATCTAACATATTTTATTTCTTTCAGATACTATTGGTAGGTTATCTCATGATTATACACTAAATACATATTGTTTTATTCAATACATTCTAAAAATTGTCTATTATATACAAAATATTCAATATTTTCCATTAATAAAATAATTTTTGAGTTACCTCTGTTATTCAATCGATGAAAAATTTTTATAAAATTAATTAAATTCTTGAAGAAATATTATCTCTCTATAATTTAATCTAAAATGTAAAAATATCATCGACATTCTATTTTCTTTTTCAAACATATATTAATATCATGTCTAGTACAAAATTTATCTAACATAAATAATTTATTTTTTGATCAGTTTAATTATTAATGATATCTTACAACTTTTATGTAATTTAAAAGTAGAATGTATGCTCTTATTGATAAATAAATTTATCGTAAAATATTTTGTCCTTATACGATTATCGATAAAATATATCTATTTTTAAATTCATTCAGAAATGTTGAATAGATTCTTTTTTTTTTAAAAGGATATCGTATAATGTTTCTTTTGATGATTTATTTAATTTATATAATAATAACTAGTAAAATGATATAACTATGAATTTATATTTGAAAAAAATTCTTAGTTAAATTACAGAAATGTTTACATATGGACAGAGGAAATATCCTAATGATGTTCTTTTGCACTTTTCCAATTTCTTAAAAGTATTTAAATCTCTCTTATTAATCCACTAAGTCTATACTAAATTAAATGACTAGTTTACATTATTTTAATTAAATGTCTAGAAATAATAAAAATATTTTTTTTCTTCTTTGTCATATACTATGAAGATATTTTTTTGTACACAAGTATCATATTTCAAATATATATGCATATATATAATGTGTAACTTTTTCAAAGGAATAAACAACAAAATTTAAAGATACACAATATAAAGAAGAACACATTAATACATAAGAGTATAGGTTTATTTTGTTTTGTTTTTTGTTGGAAAGAAACAAAAAAAAAAAGAAATAGCGAGCGAGAGAGATAGAGAAAAAAACAAAAAAAAACGAAAGAAAAAAATCCGATCATCACTAAGCAGCATTGTTATATTGGCCAGAAAACTAATATGATGGTTATAGGTTTTTTCTTATCTGACACAGAAAACAAACAAACAAACAAACAAACAAATAATATCGAACAAATTTCGCGTTAAGAATGAATAATTTAATTTTTATTGTGCATGCGAATACACATTGTTACATGTGAAAAATATTTAAAAGAAAAACAATATTATAACAATTTATCATCTTCTCGTTCTTTAACATGTTGATGACACCGGAGAAGTCTTAAGAAAATAAATAATTTATTTAAAACAAATTTTTATTGAAAATATTTTACCTTTGTGATAAAATACTTCGTTTTATTTCAAGTACGCGAAAGTTCGATTTTAATGCTTTAAGTTCAATAAATGCTGTAGATATTTTCGCACTATAACCATAATAATCATCAAAAAGTTTTAGACACTAAAAGAAAAAATAAATAATTAAATAAAACAAAGAAGATATAATTTTGATTTTTTTTTTTAAATACCTGTTTTTCTAATTGAGTTGATGGCCAATCAGTTAAATGTTGAATTAAATCAGCACGATAATATTTTTGAATCTCTTGATCACGTTCAGCTTTTGAAATAGAAGGAATAGGAGATTCATTTTCAGTACTAAAATAAAAAAAAAGAAAATTAAATTCTATTTATTTCTTAATATATTAATAAAATAAATCATTTACGTTTGTTCTGTTGTTGTTATAGAAGGATTAATAGATCGAATTGTTGAATTTTTTGTTTCGTTTTCTAAATATTAGATTATATTTTTATTTCATATATATAAACAAAAAATATTTTTTACCATTTAAAGAATTTGAATCTTTTTCAAAAGATTTACTTGGTGTATCGGATACTGGTGTAGAAAGTGGAATAGCTTAAAATTAAAAAATATATTCATATTTTCTATGTAAATCAATTGGATATTTTTTTTTAATCGAAAAATTTTTCTAATTCTATACTATGATTATCTGTAATCGAATATTCTTATCATAGAGATTTAAATTATAGATGGATTTGCCCTATATAATACAAAATGTTTTATCAGCGATAGTATCGATACCAGCTAATCTACTTTACTATAGAAATTTATTCAAAACTTTTATTAATGTTAATAGTTTTTTTTATAAAGGATATGCAATGAAATTTTGTTGAAAATTGATCACGGTAAATAACAATATCCAGCAATGGCATCATCATCAGATCATACAGTCTTCGAAAGCAAAAGAAAAATTCTTTTTTTACTATATAATACGCTATTATAAAAACAAAATATATTAAAAGATACAGCGTGAAAAGTTCTACAATTTACATATAATAGTTTATTTTATATATTCATTTTTTGTGTTCAAAATGAACAAGATTCCATACGACAAATTTTGACTTCTTTAAGCGAACATCTTCAAATGAGCAGCTGATACTATAGAAAATAATTTTAACCTTGTACCATTTGGGTGTTAGTGGAATCAACTTGATGAGCTCTATCTAGTAATAAAGTCAGCTACTCATTTAGGAGTGAGAGACTGCATCTTGTGGTTTATGTTATTGTTTTAATATAATACACTGTATTAGGATGATGAAAATTGAAATGAAAAGAAGAACTTATTCTTTGTCTTTAAAAGAATCGATTGAGTATTAATTTGAATTTTTGACTGGTTCCATCTCTGCATTAGATAATGATAAAAAATAGATAACGAAATAAACATTCCAATGATAAATATTTTTTAAGAGAACTGGAGCTTTTCCTTAGACTAATCGTTTTCTCCCCTATTACTTGTATTTAATAATGTTCTTTTAGTAGATAGAGTAGTGATATACAATCCATGAAACCAGATATTGGACATTTTTAGTATTAATCCGAAATATTATACTTATTTTTCATAAAAATGACTATTCTTTAAATATTCATTATGTACTAGTGACTGTATTCTACAAGAACTGAGCTTTTTGGTACACTAAAAACGCTCAATATCTAGTTTATTAATTTCATAGCACTACACTATCCCTGTACAGAATATAATGATCCAGAAAAAAATTAATGGCACGATATATATCTCAACTTCTTTAAACATGTTAGATGAATTTATAATTGTATCATAGATTCTTTCTACTTCAGAAATATTTTTACCGGGTTCAGATAGTGATGAATGTAAAACAGCATCATTTCGATCGGATGTAGTTACAGCTGATGATTCTTTACTACTAGTTGATGAAAATGACATTCGAGAATTATCATCAACTGAAAAAGAATAATAAAGAAATTTAATAAATATGAATTTTATTTTTTATGAAATTTAACCTGGACTTGGAAGACGAATTTCATTAGATTGTTGATTAATATTATTTGATGTATGAGTATGAATATCACCATTTTGATGATTTTTAATAGTTGAATTAGGAATTTGAATATCTTTTTGTTGATAATGAGAATTTTTTGTTGATTCTTCCATCTTATATCGAGAACGAACTGTAGGTGAAATACTAAAATTGGTTGATTCTATTTCAAAGTAAAAAAAAAGGAAATAAAAACTAAAATTTATAATGAAAATAATCTAAACCTTTTTTAGTTCGATCAATAGAACTGGATGTTGAACTTGTTCGAGTAGATGAAGATAATGTTCTAAATAAAAAATTCAATAGAAAAAAAATTTAAATAATCAATAAAATTTACTCATCCATTGGCCATCCTTTTGGCTTTTCCCATTGAGAAATTTCTGTTTTACAATTGTAAAAATACGTTTTACCTTTACAAAAAAAAGTATATACTTCATATAATTTATATTTAACTATATCCAACCTGTTGAACTTTTAAATTCTGACCAATCACCGGATACACGAAGCGGCTTTTTTGCCTTAAAAAATAAAGATATTTACAAAGAAAAAACAAACAAAGAATTTTATACATCTTTAGCTGTTTTTTTATCTTTGTCACCATTTTGACGTTGCTGTTGAGAGGACGACGACGATGGTACAGTTCGATTATTTGTAGAAGCTAAATAAATTCTTATGATTTATTTTATCTTTTCAATAAAAAAAAAAGAATTTACATTGTGTTCGAATATATTTTCGATGATTAGTTGAATCGTCGTTAATTCCATGTGTTTGTAAATTCCATTCGCGTTTTGTCGACTAAAATTAATTTAAATAAAATAATAGCTCTTAAAATTAAACCAAAAAATTCTAATTACAACATTTTAAATAAATTTTTTATTCTTTCTAACATTATAGTAAAAGGTTTTTAAACTATTTTAGATATTTTACTATATATTCATACAATAAAACTTGGGCAGATAAATAAAAAACATACTAACCGAATAGCCGCTACCGTCTTTCCGGGTTTCATACAGACTAAAAACGAAGCATTTAAAAATAAATTTTAAATTCAAATTTACCCATCCGTTGTTCTGTGTTTGCTACCATACATCGTCGATACTCAACAGCAAGTACATTTGGATCGTGTCAAAATTGAATAATACACGAATTTGACAACTAAATAATAAAAAAAAAAAACTTTTTTATTTAATTTTTTATTTGATAAATTAAATAAAAATAATAAAACAAAACAAAATTTATTCTTTTACTCGACAATAAATTAATAAATAATATTGATCTAAATATATGATTCTTTCAATTAATAAAGAAGTTTTTTTCTTAACATATTATTTTTAATATTTCTTTATGAGATGAAAAAACAATATCTAAATATAAATAGAAACTTAAAATGACATTAAATAAACATAATGATGAAAATGGAGGTTTCAACATGATGTTTATCATGTGTTTCGACATTGACAAAAAAAAAAAAAACTTATCATCGTCTTTCATCGAATCGAACCAATATCTTTTTAACACATCTATGCACTTTGTATCATCATAGAGGCTATTACTAAAGTAACAGAAATTTAAAAAATGATATTCATTCATTGTAAAAAATATTCTTTATAATTATGGTAAGATATACAAAGTACTTTGATAAATATTTCGATTATTAAAATAAAAAACTATAATTAGATATAGTATGATTAAATGAACAAAATTATATCGTGCTAGAAATAAACATTGATTTAATTTGAACGTAATGATATAGCTAGGTCGAATGTCATCATTATATTGACATACTTTGTCTGATCATAGAAAAAGAAAATCTATAGTTTTCGTCACGAAACTGTTCGACTAATTATTGTTTTGTGACTATACCATTATTTAGAAGCAAATCTTTAGCTTATTTCTTTTTTTTTCATAAATATAATAATCGAATGTTTGAAAAGATTTTTTCCTAAGGAAATGTTTTTCTTAGTAGATTTCTTGAATCAGAAATATTTATGGTAGTGAGAAAGATCTTTCATGAATATTGTCGCGACAGTATCAAATCGTTTTTAGAGGATATTAGAAAAACTCATGAATTTACACAGAATTTCTGTATTTACAAATCTATTACACTAAAATTTAATGAATTGCATAAATCAGCAATAATAGTTCGTATCCAATATAATCAGAACAATGAGATTTAAGGGAGTATCTGAATACCATCGTAGACATTATGAATATTTCGGGCTTAAATAATCTTATCGTTGAGAGATAAGCAATCTTTGTCTGTCTCTAACTGGAGATAATATAGAATTAAAAAAGTTCACAGCAGTGTTCCTATAGATATATCTTTGCAACTACTTAGGCAATCTCAACAAATAAATAATCATTTTAAAAAGTATTTAAACATATACTATTTTTTACTCTTGTTACGAAAGTTTTTACTCAACATTGTCGTTCAATTCTCGAGCACATATAACTCGCCAAAGAGAATCCAAGGTAGTCATTCAGAACGGGTACTCTATACTCTTTTTAAATATATGTTTAAATTCTTTTGAGTCACGAACAATTCAATAGGAACAAACTATTGCAGAGATTAACAACAACGTTTGTACAAAACACTAAGATACCATTAAGAACGAAACATAGTCAGTCAGAATCAGAATTGAATGCTCATTCTAAATGTATTTTCAAAATTTTTCTGTGATTTAAGACTGATGAGCTGTGAGTATTTATCTAAATAAATTAAAATGTTTGCACTCAGTATGTAGGTTTCTTTCGTCAGTCATTTTCTAGTATCTAAAATACAAAAATGAGATCCATGAAAAATCCTTCATTGACGGTACTTTTTAAAAATCAAACAAAAAAATTGAACATATATTTCAAAAGGATATGAAGTATATCGTATGATGACTATTTATTTGTTTTAGTTACTTCAGCAGACGCATAGACAAACTTTTTTCTACCACTAATCAAAGAAACTGAAACCATACATAAAAATTGAAAAAACAAAAAGAAGAGGTACATTTTGATTAACATATGAAAATCTCCGATAGATCATTCGATATAATGTACCTTATGTCAAAAGTAAATGTCACTACTATACATCTAGACTTGCGACATGGGGAACTGAAATGCTTATTTTACGAAAGATAATGCTTATAAAAATTCTCTAGGATTGTTATATTGGAAAGAGTGTTTCATACTACTAATTTCTCTGAAAATGTCCTCTCAAAACCGAAAAAGAATGTGTGTAATAAGATAAAAAAAAAAGAAATTCATTTATTGGCTGACTAAACAATTTTTAATTCTGACACAAGATACCTAATGTGTGTTGCAATATGACAAACTTTTGTTAAAAAGAATTATATCGACACCTACAATTGAAGATAAATGAAAAAAGATGATTGCTTTGTAGATGAATTAAAAAAATATGATTTTAATTCATATTGACGATTTTTAAAACAAAGAAAGATCTTAACTCATTTCGTTTACTATAGAATGCATTCAATAAAAGAAAGATTTCAATTGAATAAATCCAAACCAGAGTAAAAACACTTAAAACAAATCTTATAGTGTACAGTATCAATATTTTTACTTCTTTCTGTCTCATGTTTCGTTTTTGCATATAAAAACATACAATAATTTCTAGTCAAGAATTTCATACTTTTAAAGTGCAAAAAATTTTCTAAAAGTTTCAAATAGACAAAATAATAGATCTATTAATTTTTACCGATAAATTAAAATTTCATAAATACTTGTATAGTATGAATACATTATAATATTATTTACACAAAGATACAAATGCTTTTAAATTATAATCATGTGAATAGTATTAATAAAAGTAAATAGAATTAACTATGAATATTTTTAGAAGTAAATGAATCATATGATTGTAACGAACAACAAACAAAGACAGGTAAAGCATGAAATATAAAAATATGATTAATTTTACTTCTATATATGCATAGTTTTATTTATATCATATTTATTATCAACATTTATTTTCTCATCAAAAAAACATCAGAAGAAGAAAAGCATAATGACGTTGAAGTATCCATTAGACTAGACTTTCGATATATTCTCTATAACGACATGATGTTTCTTCTATTTACGATTGATCGGCTGTCATCAAACGTCGATAGGCAAATGATGAGTATGCGATGTAATCGAGCGAATAACGATGAACTTGAACGATAATCGTCGACGCATTCCAGTCAAACGGTGTATGTGTCTCATCATTCACACTATTATAGTGCATGATTAAACACATATATAATCATTCATTTTATCATGTTCATCTTGATTATAGATACAATAAGATTAAACAACAAAAATAACTTTTGAATTAAAGACTTTCAAATAAGTAATGAATACGAAACATTCATTCATCAATCAAATTAATCTACTTATCAAAGAGGAAGAGAGACGAGCAACTAAACAAAAGGCCTTTTGCCCTTTTAATTGACTGGCAATGTAAACAATGTTTTGTATGTACTCGTTCTTCTGTTTAGAGAGAAAACAATACATTGCTATATGGTGTAGTCTTTCGGAAGAATGTATAGCTGTTATTCTTAATTGAATTGACAACAAATCATTGTCAATATAACAGACAAAATAAAATCACATTAACCAATATTTGACAGAAGTCATTGTATATCTACACAGTTTTCTGACATACGTATATATATTTATATATATATATAAATATATATATATGTATATGTTTTGTTTATTTCTCATCTCATGAATGAACTAAAGCACCATGAACATAAAAAAAAGAAAAACAAGACTCTTCTAAAAGAAGAGAAAAAAAAGAAAATGAAAAAAACATACTGTTTACACAAAAAAAAAAAGAAATGGCTGATGTTTTTTTTTCTGGCATAGGGAAAAAAAAGTAGGAAGACACAATAAACTATTTGCAAAGTAGTGGCAAACTACTATTGCTATCTTGTTGTATTCGATGTAGTTCTTTAACAGCTACATCAACAAGAAGTTGAAAACCGGCAAGATCACTAGTAGTATTACTAGTTGATGATGTTAATGAATCATTGGGACAAACAAAACGTGTTTGTTGTTCACTTGATATTAAATTGATAACAGCCGGATCACGTATTGGTTTTAATAAAACATGATGCCTCGTTGTATAACAAGGTTCATTAGATGATGATTGTTTATTAAGAACATTAGAATTATTTGTTAATATTAATGATGGTGATGAACTTCGTTCGACAAGAAGATTTATTTCTGCTGCTGTCGTTATAGTTGTTGTTGTTGTTGATGATGACGATGATGATGATGATGATGATGATAATATTTCATTTGATGTATTTTCTCCACTTGTCGAACAGATAGCGGATAATGATGGTGATGAACGTTTTTGATCACGTGAAAAACGTCTTGATATAGTAAATTTTTTTGGATCAGTACCTTCTTTTTTTAATAAATCAGGTAATATACGTCGACGTGCATTTATAAACCAATTACAAACTTGATTTATTGATAAATCAGCACGATGAGATAAATTAGCTTTTTCATCATCTGTTGGATAAGCATTATAACGATGTTCATAAAGCCAATTTTTAAGTATACGAACCTATTTAAAAATAAAAGAAAAAAGAAAAAGAATTGGTTTCATATAACATAAAACAACTGTTTTTAGTTTTGTCTTACACTATCTTTTGGTAAATTAGCTCGACGTTTTTTTAATTTAGATGAATTAGTTATTGATGATGATGATGAACTATCAAGATCACAATCTGAATCTGTTTGTTCAATAGTTTGATTTCGTCGTTTTTGTTGATGATTAGAATGAATTATTAGAGATGAACGATGTGGACTAACAATAACTTCTGATGAATGATGATAGATAGATGAAGGATAGAGAAGATCTTGATGATGATTGCTATAGTTTATTGTCGATGATAATGATGGAGAAAGGAGATTTGTCATTGTTTGATAATGTGGAGAATCGTGTGAATGATCAATCATTGAATATTCTACAAAAAAAAAAAGAAAATAAATAGATAATTTTATAATTTAACAAAATATTATAAATGATATGTCAGGTGCAATGTACGATATAAAAAAATGTCTCTTATCTTACACTATCTGAGAATGCATACTGTTTGTGTGCGTGTCGTCTTTTTTTTTCTATTTTTGCTGTTTTTTTTTTTACTTTTAAATCCCTAGCAGGGAATCAAATACAGATGGCTGAAGTCAGAAACTAAGAGCGTTTCATAATTACCATATGATTGTTTTATAATAGTATATGAAATATTTTCTTGACGCTTATTTATTTTCATTATATTAAAAACTCAGCTGATAGAAAGAATATAATGTAAAAATGAAGATAAATTGGGATGCTGTTATCAAGTTTTTGTCGAAAGACACATGTCATCTCTTACGAATATATATTCCACTGTGTATCTTTCTCTGATTGTTATAATGATAATAGGAAAGAAGGGAATACAGAAATGTACTCGAGTGTCATTAACCTATCATTTTTTTTCTACTGCTTTATTGTTATTATTCTCACACACATACACATATACTCCTTTCTTCATATAATCGAAAAAAAAAAGGAGATAAGATATGCGACATCACCTTATTCAACAGGCAAATGATTAATTTGATGTGTACGATATTGATCGGATGAGAAAATGAATAGACGAAAATCATTGCTTTTCGTTTTGCACACATTGGTCACATACACACATATATATCAATACAAATTACAGAGAAGAAATCGATCGAAAGATTATATTCAATTCCAATTTTAAAATTAAAGTCTTAACAGAGGCTTTCAATGTTTTTCTTCGTCTATAAATATTTCCTTTTCTGTTTCCTCTCTATTTTTCGAAAAAGAAAGAAGAAAATAAGAGAACCTATCAACACTAATTAAGCATGTGCAGTCATACAAACACCTCAACAGCTGTCTACAGATATCCATCATCATAAAACGAAGCAACTACTTGTTTTAATATCCGTTTAGAGAAAAAAAAACATAAGCTTGTCTTATATGTCTTCTTGAAGATGATCGATGGGAATAAAGAAAATGAGATAACATTGATAGAAAGAAATTCATAGTCTCAGCAGGAAACGAACTATTACTATGTTTTTCGTTACTAAAAATTAGTCAATCTGTCAATCAGTTTTTTGATTCCTACCGAGATGAAAAGAAGATCTAACATAAGAAGTGGACAAGTCTTGTTTCTTTTTATTTTTTCGTCTAATAACAACCTATCTTTCACAAGAAAAAAAACGAGAGAAACTTACGTTTTGTGTCTGTTTATTGTCAAATCCTGTTATCTACTACTGCATATCTCTTTTTTTTTCTCTTATGAGTGTATATGCTTTTTCTCTCTCTCACTTTCTCGCTTTTGACGTTTTATTGTTCTTCATTTTTCTTTCTTTTTCTTCTTTCTTTCGTTTTTCCTTTTATACACAACTGTCTGAATTGGATTGTGACTACCTTCTTTTCATTTATGAATTGAAAGAAAAAAAAATGGAATTTGTCACATCTCTACACCTATCTAATTGAATCAGTAAGAAGAAAGAGTTCGTTGTTTTGAAATGCTCGAAGGAAATTAGCTAGAGTAAACAGCAACACACTTCAATTTCGATCTGTCCATGTATGTGCATATGCGTATATATACGAAGCAAGGTTTCTGACATACATAAAGGCTCACTCACTTGATCAGAGTGTGAAGAAACGAAGACCGACAACAAAAGAATGTAAGTGTGTAATGGCATGTGACGAAGTAATACGAATATATTCATACACGACATCCTAGATTCAAATTTACGCATAGACATAGATAATACATGTCAAAACTGTCAAGTATTGCATATATATATATATATATACACAATGTGATTACATGCACAACAATAGGACAAATGATACATACAAAAAAAAGAAAAAAACGCAAATAAATGAATGAAAAAAATACGAAGAAAAAAAAAAACAAGAGTATTGTTTTTTTTCTTCTCCACTTAAAAAGAAATCAATCGTAAATTGTATCTTTTATCAACTCAAAATAAAACTAACAAACATTTTTCCGAATCATTTCTTTATCTCATTCATCATGCATATCAATTGAATGGATCACTTAGAAGATGATTCATTCATATATGTTAAATTAATTTTAATGAGCATAAACATAAAGGTTTTATAGCTATCTACTATATATCTATCCCAAAAGACTATCTATTCTAAATGTCACCGATTGTCGTTCGTTAGACATAGGAAGAAGACTATCCATTCATTATGTCACTAAAGAAAAAAAAAAGACAACAAAACTAATATTACCATCACAAGAGTAAATATACATATACCCTTAGGGGATGTTCAACTGTTTCTGTCTTTTTTTCTTTTTCTTCACATGAAAAATAATGAAATAACAATAGAAAAAGAGCTCGAGGAATTATACCATTTAATTTCAATTATATAGAAATTTAATATATTTTTTCATACCTATATGTATATATAGTTATATATATATATATGATCAAATACAAATCACTCACAGTGTTTAAGATACTTTATGCATTATGTCAAGAGACTATTACTCTCTTTAAGCTAACAGTCTGTCATCATTCCCACATTGCTTATCTTCCTCCTACATAACAGAACTTCGCGTTTTCTTCTGTCTGTTTTGCGTACACATACACATCACTATAATTGATTTGGGCCAATGTTAATTCGCTTTTCATCAATAACAATTAGGAATAGTAGATGAAGAAGAAGACGAAGAAGAAACAGAGGAAATGCATTCAATCAGCTGAGTGAAAAGAAGGAACCAATATCGTTGTAACTAATCGCACATCTTGACTTAAGCGAATGTCGAACAATGGCAAGCGTATTTCTTAATATTCTATTAGCAGCTGTTTCTCCGCCTCTATTACAGCATATATGTATATATGTAATATACAGCATAGTTCCTTAGTTTCGTTGACTAAAGTTAACCAGTTGTCACCATACGTTTGACGCATAAACGCGTGCCATACAGTTATTTTCATTCGTTGACAATTTTTTTCTCTCTTCTCTTAGGTTTTTTGCTTATGTCAACAATCTCTTATACTCTCTCTCTCTCTCTCTTTTTCTACAATTTGCTTTTTGATTATATGCCGGTAAGCCAGAGACAGACAAAGAAAAAAAAAAAAAGAAATTTCTGAGAATGTCAAAAAGATAAAAAGAAAATAAAGAACAGTTGACACTTTTTTTTTTTGAAAGCTTATTGGAAGAAAATAAAAGTTTATCAATTAATCATTCTGATAATATATAGTGTTATTAGATATTGATGTATTTTCTCATCTAAATACTGAAAAATACTATTCAATATGTTAATAATAACAAAAACATCAGCTATTCATTTCTTTGTTGATTATATTAATTTAATATAATCACTAAGAAAAATCAAAAGTCAACGAATATATCTTTTTTGATAAAGAAATAACTAATCAAACATATGTTTTAAATTGAAATAAAATAATAAAAAACTTTATATCAATTCTACTCACCTATTTTCACTTAATCTAATTTATTCTTTATATATTTATATACTAGTAACTTGCTATTTCTTTATTTTTTCTCTCTCTCACAATGCTCATCAATATGTATCCTCACGGATGTGATCTTTTACGCGCTACTATACTGATGATTGCATCGACATCAAACAGGAGAGGGAGAGAGAAAGATAGCGGTTTATCATCGATGAAATATAGAGAAAAAGAGAGAACAATATAGATCAGTAATTCAGTGATGTATATCTTCTTTTACAGTCATTTTTGCTTCTCAATTATTTTTTCTCGCCTCCCACACACATACAGACACAATGACAATATCAACACCACTGTGCACAACCTTAACCCACCATTATCAACGCTTCTAGCAGTAAGAAGCAAATCGGAAAAACATGTATCTTTCGGGCAACGTCATCAGTTGAAATAACAGCATTCATATAAAGAACAAGAAGATGTGTCAAACAGACAAGACAACGAACTGTCAAAGACGTGGTATATGAATATAAAAGATGATTGATAATTGCACAAGTCGAAATCTCTAAGACGAGATTTGACATAAATGTGACAACATACATCGAATGTCAGATAGATAGACGGGAGCAAAAGTTTTTTTTTCGGATTCAACAACAATTATATGCCTTAGACCAAATAGCATTGTCTCATTATCGAAGCGGCTGCTGTTGCTATTCTTGCTTTGACAGCAGTCAAAATCCCACAGGGTATAGCACGCAAAAGAATTTTTTTTCTATTGCTAAGTGGTGGCCAACGTCACTATCAAAAAAAAAAAGGAAAGAAAGGCAATGGGGCTACTTTATACAGCTGTCATTTCTTTGTTTATATGTACAACCGTTCAAATACTTTTTCCTGCTGATGATGTCTGATCATAGAGAAATGACGTCGTCGTCGTCGTGGTTGTTGTTGTTGTTGTTGTTGTTACAACTTATACGTATATGTAAAAAAGTGACTGACGACAATAGGCGATGTGTCAAGATCGTCCAACAAATGTGTACGTATGTGTCGAGTTCTCAGCATGCGTAAATATCACGACCTATCTCGTACATGGTCATTAGAAGCTCCCTCCTCTTTTTCTTTCTATTTCCAATCGCTCAGATTCGCCTTATCGACAAATAATCAATTCATCAACTTATTTTAAGATCTTTTACTTACTTGAAATTTTGATTTTCTTGGTTTTAATATTTATTTATTTGTTTCGGATCGATTGAAAAAAATATATATTAAATCTTAGTAAGAAATGCGCATTTTAACATGCTAATAGTAACCACTTATCTCTTTGACATGCGCGTGTGGGTACAAAACATAGACAATAGAGCGAAAATGAAATGATGAAGTATATGCCACAAACACACGTCGACTAAAATCAAATGTATGCAACTATATAATAAGAAAAAAAGCACACAACATCGAAAGAGAATGATAGTGATGTTAGAGGTAGCGACGTGGTATAAAAGAAAAAGTAAAATGAAAGAAGACGAAGATATGGAAAGAGGGATGAGAGAGAGAGAGAGAGAGAAAGAGACAGGCGAGAAAAAGAAAGGAAAATAACGGATATTAGGGATAACATACGAATATATATGACACAAGAACGTGCACGATATATATACATATGTGTATATACAAAGTGATCGCTAGAGAGATAACTGTTCATTGACATTCGTTTGATTACAAAACGACAGATAAATTCATGTCGTCAAGGACATTTTATATAAAATTCTACAATTTTCTTTATCTATTTTAATTCAATAATAAACGAAAGAATAAATAAATGGGGTTTTTTTGAAAAATAATATTTAAAGTAATAATAAAACAAATGAATATTTTATACATACGAGAATTTATTCTATATACAATTATATAATGTTCAAAATTTGTATAATTTTTATTTATTTACATAAATTTCAATATGAAAAGTTTATAAATAGAAAAAAAGTTGAGTTTTTTTTTTGTAAATATAATAATCTTTTTTATTCTAATGAAATTAAATTGAAAGTAGTTATCTTGCGTGGTGATGGTGAACGATTAGGCATTAAAACATTTATTGAATCTAGTAACATATGTAACATAAAATAAAAGTAGAAAAATTTTTAATATTAGTTATATAAAACTTACCTGGAACGACAGACGATGATGAATTGTCGTTTTTATATATTGGTGGAAGTCGTACTAAAATTCATTGAAAAAAAATATTCGAGAAAATTAGAATCAAGTGGATACATGTTTGACACTGTAAAATTATTACTCTAAACCTAATAGCCAAGTATAATTATTACTCAAAACAAATAATTGAAAAAAATATATTTCATATTTTATATGTGATTATGAAGTTTGGATCAATAACTTGCATTAAGAATATTACAAATATAAAGTATAGATTCAGAATGAAAATTTTTTTTCTAACAAATGGTCTCTATGATCCATTAAAATTTGATTTTAAATACTCAAAAGAAATATAATTATCTCATTATCATACATACTTGGTTGTACATATAAAAAATTTTTTTCAATACAATCAGTTTTTAATTCTAATTCTTCAAGTAACCAATAGGTAGTCTAAACAAAAAAAAACGATATAATATCTTAAATTTTGTCAATAAGAAAATATTTCTTTACTAACCATATCACCTTTGCCCTATAAAGTTAAATAATTCAAATATTTATATAATTCAAGTGAAATCTCTTACTTTTATATGTATTGTTCCTCGTTTTTCAATTAGAAAACGACCAGTTTTGTCAAGTAATTCTTTTGTATCTTTTGTCATATGAATTTTATTTGCTAAAATTATTTATAATTTATAAATATTAAAATAATTCACATTAGATTTACCTTCACTATTCGATTCCATTCGTGATCTAAAACAAAATCTTATTTAAATTTTATTTAATAAATAAATAAATAAGAAACTTACGCAGTATTTACCGTATCACCAAAAAGACAATAGCTATACAAAATAAATTAATATAAATTTCAATTATTTTTTCTTACCGAGGCATTTTTGAACCAACAACACCAGCACATACAGGTCCTAAAATAAATTCTAATATAAAAATTTTACAAAAAATCTTCTATTTACCTGAATGTAAACCAACTCGTATTCGAAGTTTTTCATTATTTGAATATGGTATAAGACAATTATTTGTTGATTGACGAATAAGTTCAAGTGCCATTGTTGCTATTTGATTTGCATGTTCATCACCATTCTTTTTTGGTACACCAGAAACAACCATATCTAAAATTTTATATATAAAATCAAATTGAAATTATTATTTTTATAGTCTATTTAATATTACGAACATGCATCTCCAATTGTTTCAACTTTATAAACATCATATCGATCAATAATTGTATCAAATGTTGTATAAACTCGATTAAGAAATTCAACAACATCAATAGGTTTACATTGACTTGCAATAGTTGTAAATCCAACAATATCACTACATAGAAAGATTAAGATTAAATTTTAATAATACAAAATAAATACCTAAAATAGATGGTACAACTATCATAATATTCTGCAGTTACAATTTGTCCAATTTTTAATTGTTCAGCAACACATTTTGGTAACATATCTATAATAATAAAAAATTTATTATAAGATTCGAAATTTTTTACTATAAATATAGAATTTACAGTTTAAGAGCTTTCACTCAATTAATGTATTAAAGATCAAATCTAGTTGGAAACAATTATATCTGAGAAAAATAGATTTATTAGAAAGGGATTATAAATTAAAAACTGTATATTCATATAAATCCAAAAGAACAGATAGTTTATGCGAATAATGGATCATATGACAATGTATTGAATATATGATAGGTTTGTATTCAGCTTAAGACAGCAATTTTTCTCCGTAATAGTACATATTATCAGCAAATTTTAGTGATCTGTTAAAAATCACCAGAACAAGATTTTTTATAATAGTAGAAAGCATCCATCTCAAATAATGTTTACTATATGTGAAGTAAGCTTTGAGTTTGATCGAATTTTTTTATCTTAACACTGCAAATTATATATGACAAGAAAAAAAACAAAAGATTAAAAAATTTTTCATATTAACGTTCGGGAAAGAGAGATGCTCTAATGTTTAAATTTTTTTCTCTTATGCTTGCCATGCATAGAGTTCAAGATTTGTCTATAGTACATGTCTTTTTTGCTCAAAAAGCTCAAGAATAAATTTCATCGATACTCTGATGAAAGATTATCGATGTATTTTTGCAAGCCAAACTCTTCTTCAGAAGAAAGATGTATGATCTTAATAGTAATTAAAACTGAAAATTGCCTCTTTTTATTCGCATGAAGAAGAAGATTATCCTGCCTTACGAAATGCTGTTCAGAGACAGTTTCGAAAGCCTGATATTTTTCCGAGAACTACCACTACTTGTAGTTTTGGACAGAAGGTTGATCTGGCTAACCTTATAATAGTCACGGGAACTTTTTAAAAATGTCAATCGCATAGTCATATGCTATTGGACGAATGAATCGAGATAAATAGTCTCTAGTGACTTGTTCAGAGTCATTCTGTATCTGTTAGGACCAAGATTCGAACAATATAACTACCCAGCCATAGTCGTGTTATATACATGACACATGCAGAGTTCAAAATTTCTCCATAGTACATGACTCTCTTGCTCAAGAAATTTTTATGAATTATAATAAATGACTGATTGGTAGATGTTATTGCGTCTACAATAATTTACAACATTAATATTAAAAATATCTAACAAGTATCGATTGTTAGCGGAATACACGAGATTCGGTTTATATTATATTCTTGTATATACCTGTGTAGTCAGTACGTATGAAACAGATGATATTCCGAAAATTAAAACATAATTATAAAAATTTTTTTTCTGCAGAAAAGTCTAGAATTTCATTTATTCCAATCTGTAATGTATTTACTTTTAATTGAAATATTTTTAAAGAGCGAATATAAAATCTAGCAATTCAGTATAAACTTCTTACTATATAATAGATTTTCAGATTTCTGTTTTTCTTGTTCAAGTTCATATGTTCTTAATTGTACAGCTTGTTCAAGACTTGTTTGATATAAAGACATTTTTTTAAATATTAAATCAATTGGACTCATTTGTAATGGACACATTTTTTTTAAACTTTTTTGTATATCTTTACATAATGGACGATCAAATGGATTTTCTATAATACATTGTTTAACAATTCGAGTATAAGATGATGGTAATGGACAAAAATCATCTTCAATTTCATTTTTAACATCATGTGTCATTAAAGCTATTTTTGGACGATAACCTATTTTCATAATTGTTTCAATATTATCATCCTAAAAAATTAAAAGATTTATTTATAATTTTTTATTGAATCAAAAACTAAATGAATTTTTTACTCCAAATGGTTCTGAACGAGTAGCAATTTCATTTAAAATAATTCCAAATGAATAAATGTCAATTGGTGGTGTTAATTTTAATTCATGTATTGATATTAATTCAGGTGCATAATAAACTCTTTTATATGCTTCAACAGATTGAATATAAGAATTAGTACTTGTAGTAGTCAAACGAAAATCATCAAGACCATAATCTAAATTTCAATAAAAAATTTTATTGAAAAATAAAAAAAATCCATACATACCAGTCAGTTTTATTGTTAATCGTTGATCAACAAGACAATTTGATGAATTTAATCGTCCATGAATAAGATGTCGACTATGAATATATGATAAACCATTAAGAATATCCATTGCAAATGAAAATCTATAATAAAAAAAGAATTTCTTTTTTTCTAACTAATCTATTAATTTTATATAATATTTACCGAAATGCCCATGTTATTGGTATTTTATCATTTTGTAAAACATCACGTAAAGAACCTTTTGACATATATTCCATATAAATAATAACTTCATTTGGAAATAATGAAGCACCCATAAATTTACAAATATTATTATGATTTAATGTTCGTACAAGACGAACTTGTTCACGTACACGACGTGTTAATTGAAAATGTTTATGTTTATATTTACGAATAGCTACACAAGTATGTCGTCTGTTGATATAAAAGACAAAACAAAAAAAAATATATTTTTTTTGAATTTAATTAAATAAATCTTACAAATAACCAATAGGACAAAAAATTTGTTGAATACAACTTATATTTGAAATATTTGTTGCAATACTTAAATTAGTTTCACTTGTTTGTCGATCAATACGAATCTTTGGTGGATTATTTAATGATGTTAAACTGATTGATTGTTGTGAACGAACGGCTAGCAAAAGAAAAAATATCGATTTTATCTCTTATTCTCATATGAATAATAACATTCCATGTAAGTAAATTTCTATATTTGTTCGATAGAAAACTTCTCCTTCTTCACAAACGTATATCAGCATCTAGCGAAATAGGAACTTTCTCGAATATATTTTTATCTAAAATTGAGAGACGTAAACTAGCTGTTTGTTTCACCTTCGAAAAGTAGAATAATATATCTCGTCCCATTTTAAACTATATACTATCGACTGGGATCATTTTTGTTCTCTGCGTAGAAAAAGGAAGTTAAATGGAGATATCTTGTACTTTGGTATGGTCTAAATTTTACAAATGATTATGACATCTTGATTTTTATTCCAAATTTTTACACAACAAGGTTTCAAAAGCATTAACTCATTCGTTTTTCTATGATCGACAAAGATCTCATTTAATACAATAGAAATAGTCGATTTGCGATTGTATAAAACCTGTTCGATATGGAAGAAAACAGTATAATACAGACGAAAAAAAACATCGATATAATCGTGTAGGATGATATAATGTGTAAAATAGGCGTAGTGTTACAAGAGGTTATATAACGCAGTTTATCTAAAATGATGAAGGCGAATAGCACCTTTCTTTTTGCATTCAAAATATTTCATTTTTTTTTTTGTAAGATAAAATTAATCCAACAACGTTGCTTGATAACATAGTAATGATTTATCTCGCAACGTCTCTGGATCAAGTTTTTAATTCATAGCCGTCTTCTTCTATAAAGTTAACAAACTCTTGATCATTCCTGTAGATGGATGTCGGTATGACTTAGAACATTGATCGAGAGATGTTTCGAAATAAGCCTTTTCAATGTTATCAAACACGTATTTATACAAAATATATGACTTTTTAAATATAATAACTGAGAAGATATGCTCGTTTTCCTCACTTTTCTAATAGTCATTAACATTCATGTACGTATATGTTTCACAATCATCAGATACTCATGATTTCTTCCAGTTTTGTTTCTACTACCAATGGAAGTAATTACAAATTCGTCTTAGAACATAACATTTATATGTTCGAATTCTATATAACGAAAAGATGCATACAAATTCATACAGAATTGATATCTGTGCTTTGTTCTTTTTAAGAAATTGTAACTTTTAACTACATGCTCACGATAGAGTTCTTTATAAACCCATTCATATGTTCTTGCGTGAGACAATGTTAATACAAAATCAATCTTACGTTGAACTTCTTTTATATCAATAATCCAACTTGAATCCCATAAAAGACGTTGTTCTCGAATTTTAAAATACTAATAATTAAATAAATAAAAGAAGAAAATTCAATAATAATTTTCATTTATTTGATTTACTAGACCAAATGTAATAAGTGATGCAAGTAAAAGAATACCAATAGTAATAATTAAACCAATATAAAAAGGTTTTAATGTACATTTACCACAATCTATTGGACAATTTGAACAATTTTCATAGGTTAAATCACAATATTTATCTCCACAAACTAAAATAAACATCATTACAAATATTTGTTTTAATATTCAAATAAATAATATACTTGTTTTAGGATTAACTTGTATATTTGTACTAACTAAAGCAATATGAATCCAATCATTTATACCAATTTTAAAATGTGCAATAATTTCTACTATTCCAGATACAGGTATAATCACTGTACTTTCATAAACTATAAAAAAAACAATTGTCAATTTGTTTAAATTATATCTATATCTATATAACAACTTACTACGAGATGTAGGTCCCGCCATAACTGTACTATGATATATTTCACCACTAGGTGGAATCCTTGAATACAATAAAAAATATTATCATCAAAGTTTTTCAACCAAAAAAAAACGCCAATGCTTTACCAGGGTCCACAATATGAAACTGAACGTCCAATTGGACATACATGCACATTAATATGCCATAGACAAGCGTCAAATTCAATTTTTGGATCAGTTACATCAACAGTAGCTTCATGTTTATTACACCAATGATACCAGGCCTGACTATTATTCATTGTTTGATTTGATAATCTAATGAAAACAAAAAATAGAAAAGAAAAAAAATGTTTTTATTAATATATAAATGAATAATACGAACATATATAATGGTTTAGGTAATTCATAAATAGCCCAATCAAAGAATTGAGGTAATAAATCAATTGAATACGATACATTAAATGGAACATTTTGAATAACTAAAATAAAAAATCGTATATATAAAAATAAAATAAAAAATTTAAGAAATTTCAGTTTAATAAAATAACCTTGTTTTGGTGGAGATTTTATCCAATGTACATTAACTCCTGAAATATTCAAATTAATTTCTATAAAAATAAAACTCAAACAATTACATATATACCTTTACAGTTATAACCATATTGTGCAAGTGTATCTGTTAATATTGCTGAAGCATTAGAAGGCCAACAATGAAATCGACTATTATCAAAATGATGCCATCCCAAACATGTTATAAACAAATTTACAATGAAAAACTAAGAAAATAAATTTGTATTAAATATAATTATATTCAAGTATATATTACCAGAATGAACATTTTTGTGAATGAATAGAAACATAAATGATTGGAAAATATCATACGATTGTCTCCATGTGAACATATAAGATAAGTATCTTATGACATTTATCTTTTTCTTTTTCATAGAAACAGTATAATTGTTTATTTAGCTTAGCATTATGTCGACATTTTCTGTATATAAAATTTATCCGAAGAATAAAAAATTTATTAACTTTTGATTAATCATTTTAATTGTAATGTTATCTAATTTAAATATAATTGATAACTAATTGTTTACAAACAATGAGGATTAGACTGAAGGAGCAGAGTGATATATGTATAGCATTTTCAAAATAATTGGAATATTTTTAAATTAAAGCAGTTAAAAAATCAAGAAAAAAACATACGATAAAATTTTTTGTACTTTCGAAAAAATACATTGTTAAATGGAATTCTTCTCGAATAAGTTATAAAGTAAAATCAATTTCGTTTTTTTATACAATCACAACTAACATAAAAGTTCCTGAAACTTTCATTTTGGTAATATGTCATAATGTTTTCCACTTTTTAAAAAATTCATTTTTGAAAAGAATCGACAGAGAAGCAGAAATTTTATTATTTGGTAAAGAATTTTAGCTGTAGAAAATAATGTCCACTCCATTGACATAATGAGGATTTTTAAGATTTGAAATTTAATTCTAAGAGATTTTGATTAATCGTGTTTTCTATAAGACTATAATTCTAAGCAACAGTTACATATCTTTGTATTTCGAAGTGTGTCTTGCTTCTTTTTATAATATATATATATGAATCGCAACTTTTTCGTAAGATTGAAATTTTACTTGTACCGTTGTTAACCTATAACGATCACACTATGAAAGAATCATATTTTATAGAGAGATGTGCTAGGAAAGACGAAATTCTTTACAACGTTGAGATGATAAGAGCAGCATTGTTTAAAAATCATACATTAGAAAATGTATATAAGGTCTCTTTTCTTGATCAATGATCATTTCTATTATTTTTTTTGGTTATTTTATAAAAATATAAACAGACTTTCACAAGTGATAAAGAAAAGTTCACTTTCAAAAATATCGAAAGACAATATGTTATACAAAAAAAAAAAAGATAAAGTCACGCGTTTTATATAGGAAAAATTTCGATATCCATCAAATGAGTAGGAACCAAGCACCAATTTTTTTTTTAATCAAACACAAAAAAAATAAATAAATACTAAAGCAAACTACTATATGATGTTCAATCCACACTGGTAGATATAAAAATATAGACGACATTGTAACAACAGAATTCTTTAAAAAAGTTTTATCAATAACTAATCTATTCGTTACTGAGTGAATAAAAAAAGAGAAACACAAAAAAAATCATTTGAACTATTTAAAATTCAGATTCATTTACTGCATTAGCTTCTGCATCAACTTGATTTAATAAAACTTTTTTTGTTTGTATTGTTGTTACTTCAACTGTTGATGATGACGTAATGGAATTTGATGAAAAAAAAGCGATAACAAGTTCATAAGTACTCATCATAATAGCTGTATTCTAGAAATAAAAATAGAAATAATAAAAAGAAAAAGAAAAGAGAAAATTTTTTGAAGAAAATTTATTTATTTTACTGGAATTTGTCGAATAAGATGTGTTAATAATCCACGATACAATCCCATTATACTTTCTTCATAATAAACTGTTTTTAATGTTTGCATAAATGTTCGATATTTTGTACCTTCTTCTCTTAAACGTGTTCGAACAACTTCATGTGGATAACATAATGTTGTTGCACATGATTTTGAACATGCTGCAGCTGTCATATACGATACAAAATTATATATACCAGTGTCATCAAATGGACGATTTTGACGTGTTTGAATCAATTGTAATTGAGCTTTTATTTGCTCATAAATTACAAAATGAACTATTGTTTCAGATACACCAACATAAGATGCAGAAATACCTATAATTTATTTAAAAATAATATTTAAATCTTATTGATTAAAAATTGTTTATATACCTTTATAAAAGCCCCAAATACCACTTTCACGATAAACATTTCGAATGAGATCTATCGCACGAAGATTTCTATATACACAAAATAATCAAAATCAAAATATTAATTATTTTAAAAATCTTTGATAAGCATATAGTTAGAAAAGCTATTAGTGCAATCCATGCAGGATTAAAATATGAAACACGATGGAACTCTTTATATTGTCAATAAGAGGGATTCAGCAACATACGTATCGATTTTCACATTACTACATACCATTAATATGTGTCTATGACGACAGATACTGATTATAATATGCAGTAAATATGAGCAGAGAGCAAAACACTGAGTCTCTTTTTAAACCATTTCGGGTTCTCGAAGAAGATATAATTGATTAGAGCGAAAATTTTACCACTGATAAAGTATCTAAAATAAGGATAAACATGTTCGAGGGGAAAAAAATTTATCAAAATTTTTTGCTGATATTTTTTGAAAGAGTCAAAGCAGAATTTTGGCTTTCTAAAGAATAGTGTTAAACATTTTTGTAAAATTTTCACATAATCAAATAAAGTTAGCCGGCCAACCTGAAAAATCTCATATTTTCGGTTATGCTACATTCAACAAAACTTCATCATAATTGCTATTGAAAAAAAATAATTTTCTTAAGTTTAACAAATCCGTAACAGTCAAATATTTAAAACTGAATGATGGTTTTAATTACACATGACACTTGAGGTTTTCGTACCGTAAGTTCAACTGGAAGCTCCCTATTAGATCCAAAGAGAAAACGCTATATTTAAGTCCAATCGTGTTTCTTAATCATAATCAATAATATATATTTAACTATTCAATATAAAAATTTTTCTATAGTAAAACATGCTTGTAAATTTGTATCTATGAAGGAGCGATGCAGTAAAAGAGGCTGTATAAAATACCTATTGATTGATCTTTCCTAACTCATGTAATAAGAAAGTTATAAGCTTAGAAATGTATCTTACAAAAAATAAAAATTAATCATGAGTGCAGACAATATGATCGTCCTTTCAGTACAAGCTCTATAACTTCATCAGAAAAAAAGATTTTTCTATTAGATTTGTTTTCTTTTGATCAAAATGATGGCTCTTCCCTATCTAGCTGTAACATCAAAATTTTGATCATATTTTTCGTTTCTTGTTGAGGATATTATCGAAAACGAGATTGTTCAAATTTACCTCTCAAACATATCATCTTCTATAAAAAAAAAAGAGATCTTTTACAGACCAAAAGAAAGAATACCAAACTTCACTGAGTTTTTATATTTACTATACTGTTTTGTGAAAATAACAGGAAAAGATATCAAATTTTCAAAGTTTGTATTTTTTTTTCACCTCGTAGAGTATTTTATAGTACTTCTTTTTTTAAAAAAAGTTTGTTCTAGGAAGTCTAAGAAACAGAAATTATAATAAAACTACCGAGATCGAATTCACGATTGATTTTATTTTTGGTAAGACACATTTCTAAGGTTATAACTTTCTTATTATATGGGCCAGGAGATATCAATTTACAATTATACGATTTTCTATAGAAAAATGTATTATGTAAATCGAGTTCGAATTTTTAACCCATCGTTTATTTTAACTAATATTGAAATATTTTGTAATACGATTAAAATGAATTTTATTATTACCCCTGATCAATTTGAAGTCGAGTTTTGATAAACCATAATGGATTAGTACATGTAGACATAGCAACACCTTGAATATATAAACTGGTAGTTCGTCTGATGATAAGATCTTATTTGAAGAACTACCTGCAACAGCTGCTGATGTAATATGTACCAAAGGTGTTTCTCGTCCCATTTCGTTAACTAAAAGTGATTTCATATTTGCATAAGCAAAAAAATAAATGGCTCTAAAATATAAATTTTACAAATAAAATTAAAGAAAGAAAAAAATCTATTTTAATCATACCGTGATGGTGCTACACCAATTAGATTTGGTACAAGACCTTTAAAAAGGCCTTGAACACCTTCATGTTTAACAATATATCTAAATTTAAGTTTTGAAAAAACAAAAATTCTAAATAAAAATTCATATTGAATACCGAAGAGAGCCAATAATACTTGGTCGTTTAAGTCGTGATGAAGAATAATTTATTGTAGTATTACTTGTTGATGATTTTAAATTAAGATGACTTATTTGTTGTGTAAATGCATTTTGTGATGATTGATATCTGGTTTTGATTACTTCTAATGGACATGTTAATACAGCACCAAATGTACCAGCAATACTATTATAAATAAATATTATAATGAATAAATACTTTTATTTTTTATTTTTTATGAACCCTCCAGCAAGTAAATGAACATAGGAAGACCGATTTATACTTGTTTGTTGTTGTTGTTCTTCATTGGTTTTAGTGATAGAAGTAGACATGAAAGATCATAGATAATATTTATATGAATTATTAAATAAATCTAAACATATCTAAAACATATTTTAAACAAAAAAATGATATTAATCGAAAATAAGATTCGATTAAATTTTTTATTTTTATTTTTGTTTTTTTTTACATCAGAAAACAAACAAATATAATATCTAAATTTACTAGATATATAAAAAAAAGTTTTCAAAAAAGAAATTGTTGTTTTTTTTTTACTATATTTGTTATAACAATTGAAAATATATAAAGAAATCCAAGTAAAAAACTCAATATAACTGTTCGATTTGGTAAATTTATTAATTGATCATGTTTAAATTCTTCACATAAATTATATGCATAAGCAATAGTTAATAATGGTAAAAAAAAATACCAAGAAATATTTATCATTATATAACTTATGATTATATATGGTGAATAAATAATTAGACAATAAAAATAATAAGAATATCGTTTACCAAGTAGAATTGATAATGTTAATATACCAACGGATTTATCATGTTCCATGTCACGTGTATTGTTACTATGTAGAATAGCTTCAGTATTCAATGTTAATGGTAAAGCATAAAGTACGGGATAAATACTATAATGACCAGCTTGTGCCATATATGAATACACAACAGTAATAGGACCAAATGTTAATAAAATAAGCACATCACCAAGAGCAATATATTTAAAACCTAAATAAAAACAAAACAAAAAGATTTTCTCTTATTTACCATTTTATTATTTAAAATAAACATAGTAAATAATCATTGTAATGATGTTGTTAGTCTCAAGTGATTCACAGAAGAGGAAAAAAGATAAATGTTTTTAAAAGACATCTAAGTGTTGTTCTATTGGTTGCAAGAATGTCATCTGTTAAATAATGCTTATCAATAACGATATAGTATATCAAATATCGGTTATATATTCCCCATGTCGTCCAAATCTTGGCGATTTGGACGACATGGGTAATTTTAATGTTGATCTATTTTTCGTGCTAACTATTGCATATTAATCTTCACTCAAACGATTAAAAATTCAATAAAATAATAATAACCTTGAATGAATAGATTATTCTTATAAATCGTTGTATTGTATTAAATGAAAAATTCAAGTTTTGTTTCATCTAACACAATTCTTTTAGAAATCTGTTAAATCTTTCATTGAATTTAAATATAAATTTCTCTAAAAACAAATTCAAATTATACATTTAATGAAAGCTTAGGTTTTCCTAATTCCATTTTGGATAGAATTAATGTTTATAAAAAAATAAAAAAAACTGAATAATTACCAATGCCTCCTGTATAAAGAAATGAAAGTGGTAAAGCACCAAAAAATATTATCGCCAGATACGGTTCTTTTGCTGGTGAAAAATGTGTTAAAAGAAGAAAAGCAAATGTTCCAATTCCGTATAATATTAAACCAAGTCGTACAACATCATTTGGTTGAAGTAGACCTTCAATTAATGTTCGATCATCAATACTATCAGAATCATTTGATTTTTCTTCATCATTATTAGTTGTTGGAGTATCAACACCATGCATATAATCGTAATAACTTGAAAAAAAAATATTTTTCTCTTTTTTTTTTCTATTAAATTGAATAATCAATTTTTTACATACGTATTAAATAAATTAGCAGCAGCATGAACACATAGTGTTGATATACAAGTAAGAAAAAGTACAATAACTGATACAGCACGCAAAGATGGATAAGCAAGAGCACTTCCCAGTAAAACAGGCATCATACTGGCACTCAATGACCATGGTCTGATGGCGCGTAAATAAGTTTCAAAACTGCCCATATTTGCTTAAACTAGAAAAACAAGTAAAATATTATATATTGTCCTTGTCTTTCATCATCTAGTAAGGACGTTAAAATTATGAATGGATAAATAAGATCGAATGAACTGCCTCCTTGACTCTATTTGATAAGATTAACAACGAATCATTTTGATGATGAATCATAGATTAAGAAAAATATTTTTAACTAAAACATTTCTCGTTATAATTAATAAAAATTAAAAAGAAATCTTAATTATCATTCGTCTTATGTGTGATCACATCTCGATCATCTGTCTATCTAAAATTCGTTAATATATGGTTAAAAAAAAAACTAAAATATAGTGTATGTTTTTAGTCATTCTAATTAATTCCAAATATCCGACGTTGTATCGCCACCTGGATAACGCATTTCATGCGCACGTGCCGGACCATTAGGTTCATTTTTAAATGAAATATGAAAGTTTTGATCAAGTTTCATTCCTCCATTTTCATTATCACAATCAATTTTAGCTAAATAAGATCCACTTTTTTTAATATCTGGATAAAATTGATCGTCCCATGATGAATAAAGAGAATTTGTTACATATAAACGTTTACCATCAAGTGATAATTGAATCATTTGTGGTCCACCATTCAATGGACGATTATCTTCATAATCATTTTTAGTTTGATTTAATCCACCAATCCAAACTTGTCCAGTTAATTTTGGTCTTGATGGATCAGTTATATCATATTGACGAACATCACCATGAAACCAATTACAAAAATAAACTAAATACAAAGAAAAAGAAAACGTTAATTTATATTTAATAAAAATTTAAAAATATATACTAAATTTATCATTAAGTGAAATAAGAATATCCGAAATAATAGCAGGTATTGGTTGTTCATCCTTGCCAATTAATGATTCAACTTGAATAACTTTTTCAACTTGCCATTCATTTGATTTATCGAGAAAAAATCGAAATATTGAACTACCTAATGCACATCCAACATAACCATAAGAAGTTGTTGGATTATGACAAAAACGTAATTCAAGTGGAATTAATCCATCTTTACCAAGATCAATTGTTTTTAAATATTGACGTTTTGACCAATCCCAAAAATGTAATGAATGACCATATTTATCTAAAGCCACATCATTTGGATCAAAACCTAAGTATCACAAATATATATATATATATGATTAAAAATATCAAAACTTTTACCTTTATCATAAACACTTGGAGCTGCCCATTCACTACTAATCATTATATTATATCTTGGTTTATACCAAAAATCATAATAAATTTGAACAGGTGATGGAATCTTTCCATTATCCCATCGACCAATAACTTCAAAATTTTCATTGAATAAAGCAAAACCACCTGGTAACTCACCTTTAGCATTTCCCAAACATGAAATCATTATTTCTCCACTACCTTAACATAAAAAAAAGAAATAGTTTTCTCCATAAACACAACTTCATCTTCAAACTTTTCATTTACCTAAACAATGAACTGTATGTGGAGCACTTAAATCTAATTTTTTTAATTCATCACTTTCTATTTCTTTAAATAAACTAGGTTTAGTTTCATTAGCCGTATCTATAATATAGAGTCTAGATGATTTAAAACCACCTAATACAAGAAATCGCCGTTGTTTAGTACTATCACCATGACATGAAGAACAAGCGTTCCAACCAAAATGATGAAGTTCATTATTTAAATTTGGAAGATACAATCGATTAATAACTTGTTGATAATTAGAAGAATTTGGATCAACATCAATTGTTGCTAAATAATCAGGCTTATTTTCTTCACATGGAACCATAACAAGATATAAAATTTTTTCACGTGGACCATTTTGCATAGCCTCAAGTGGACTAGCATAACCTGGTCCTTTTTTACAGCATGGTGATGATGACATTGCGAAATCTAGAGAAATAAATAAAATGTATTCGATAGTAACTTTTATATATGTGAAAAAAAAATAACGTGCATCATTCTTCCTATCTTCACAAGCAAACTGATGTATTTAATCTATATACTCGTTTCTTTCATTCTATTCTTTCTTCTTACTACATATACGTCAGATCTCCCCATAACATGGGATAGATGTCGAGTCACATAGAATCTTTTTCTTATTATTCTCACCAAAAAATGGACACTCTTTTCTAATAGAACATGGACTCAAAATACTCTAAGAGTATGATAGGTAGGTTTGTGGATTTATTGTATTCTTATTGGTGGACTTCTCTTCAATGGAATATTTTCGTTTCTTATATTCTTGGTGTGTTTTTTCATGTAAAAACTTTTAATATTTTTACTGAAGTTTAGACAATAAAAATCAAAATTCATTTTGTTTAGTTCCATATACTTAAAGCTCGTTTAAATTTCTTAATACTTCTCACTATACTTGTTGATTAAATGGGATAAAATACTATGATCATAAGAAATCTTTATCATTTCTACACCATATTAATGATCAACATAATTCTTTAGCACTTTTGATCTCAAGAAAAGCTTTTGGTAGACAGAAAATTCCGACAAATAAAAGAATTTACAATGAATCCTAGGAATCGGAGAGAACGAACTAAACTTATCAAACGTTATGAATTTCATAGGTGAAAAATACACTAGAAAGGAAATGTTAAAACTTGTTAATACATAATGACATGAAACGAAAACCACTCAAGAAAAAAAAGCGAATCTTGGTTTCTAACAGTGTTCGACATGGGTATTTACAAAATTAAGATAATAACAAAAGCTTTTAAAGATTGAGAAGAACAACAGAGATCACTCAGATTGTGTCTGAAAGAGATAATAATCAAGTGGTAATGTAATTCAGACATAATCAAATACCTCAGCTTTCCTGTCGGACTTTTGAATCTCAACAAATAAAATTATTCTAGCTAAATTTCTGAACAAACCATTTTATCAAACAGAATCTGAGTAGCTAAACTATTCTACTGTCAAAATCCTTATTATACCACTATAATTATCTACGAAATAACGCATCTAGCGCAGAAGATAATACGAAAATAAAATATATCGTATTTTACGATATAATGTGCAAGCACATAAATACCGTATATTTTATTTTAGTGTGTGACCTAATACAAGTATATATAAATATATACATTTATTTTTTTGAACGAGTTAAAATGTACATTAGAAGAGAAAAATTCCAAGTCAATTTGTTAAAAAGGATGCATTCGTAAACGAAAACAAAGTGGATGATGTTACCTCGTAAATATGATTATATAGGTCAAAGAATAATAAAAAAAAAAAATATATGTACCATACATTCAATGCGTGCTTGAAAGAAAAACAAAAACATATGCTTTTATAACAAAATTTTATGATATCAATATAAAATAGAAGATAAAATTATATTTCCGAATAAAATTGGAATTTAAAGTGTCATACTGTTAGTTCTAATTTTTATATTCAATTCAATTCTATTATTTTAAATAAAGATATAATTGAAATATTAATTCGAGTATTCGCAAGTATTATTGTAAAGTCAAGCACAATTCAAAAAAATAAATAAATATATTAGTAGCTCTTTTATGATCGAATAGGAAAAGGCTTGATCAACAGTAATTGTTAATGTGCATTTTAACATATTGAGAGAATTATCACTATTATTTGTCAAAGATAAATTTTTTGTTTATACGCTCAAGATCAATAAAAATATATTTGTCTTGATTTTATTTTAGTTTTCAATAGATAATCGATATCTATGATTGAATTTATTCATAAAACAGACTATTGTATGGCGTTTATTTCTGAATAAAAATATAGTAATTATATTGAAGAGAGATAAATAAATAATGAAAGAAGAAGTAAGATAGTAATGAAATTGATTACATAATGAATTGATTTACAAGTAAATTGGAGATAAATGTCGAAACAGAAATTGAAGAATTTGTCATAATTGACATTTAGTATAATTTACTATCAATGATGTTTATAGTTTGGATTAGCTTCTATTACTATCTAGTAGCGTATATATTGAACATGATATTATGAAATAACAATCTTTCAATCGTAATATTTATCATTTATTAAGATTGAAGAGTGGAAAAAAACAAATTGAATACAGGTAGAAAAAATGATAACATGTCATTTTGATTCTCTGATTTTATATTACAAGGTTTTAATACAAAAACTTTCGTATTAAGTGATACGTTATATTTTTATGTTTCATATTAAAATCTTTTACATTATGTTTTTATCTTTTCCTAAACATTTAGAAGATTTATATCGATAAATAAAACATTAATATATGTACTAATATTATTCAATCGAATAGAGGAATATTAAATCAGTCACACTTGAATAACGTCTTTTATTCATCTCCAATGATTGATTTTTCACAGATGTTAGGTATGCCGGAAAAAAAAAGAGAGATAGAATATATTACAATGCGTGAATGATTCGCATAAATGAACAGACGAACTCCATAGAGAAAAAGAAAAAGAGAAGAATTGCAATTAGATCTATGTGTACGCTCGATAGATTCAGAACAAGAGAAAATGTATTTTCTTTTTCTTTGTAGCAGGAAAGATAAATCATCAAACTCAATGTTACATTGATGGTCATCAACATATGAGAAGAACAAGGCAAATAGCATCACATCATAATAGATATCTCATTTAGATAAACATACATATAAAGATCAAACAATAACTCCATTTCGACAAAAGATGCTGTTTGTTTTGCTATTAAGCATTGCTCAAATTGTATATACAGGTACAAAAGTTATTTTATGAATTTGATTAGATATGTGACAAATATAATTATATAGATACTATTGAAACAACTTCACCTGTTTCGATTGTTTTTGATGGTTTTACATTAGAATCAGTAAGATTTTATAAACAAATTTTTTTAATAAATTTATTATTATAAAACTAGTGGAATCAACAATCTATTTGGAATAAAACTCGAACAACAATTGTTTATCATTTAAATGAATTTTGTAAACATGATATACATTGTGATGCAGAGTAAGATAAACATTTTTTATTTCTATTAGTTTTTTTTTTATTTCAAATAAAAAATAGATATGGTGTTGCTAATGTTCATTTACTTAATGTTATTCAATGTGGATTATCATCAATTTGTTTAAATGTTACTGTAGATAAGCCTATATTAAATAATACTGCCAATGTATCATCATATAATTATACAGCACTTCTGACAAGTTTTCATCTAGTTTTTCCTTTAGATTATAAGATGATCTAATAATTTATTTTATATTTAGGTGCACTCTTTCAAGCAAAAATTGATATTGAACATGTACATGATAATCAATTATTTAATACAATATTATATTCATCGACTAATTCTCATGAAAATTTAATAGTTAATCGAACTACTCGAATATTATTTGTTCTATTGGGAATATCGATAGTTGCTATTGTATTTGCATTAACTCTATTCTTTTTTCAGAAAATGTATGTATATATATATAATGAAATAGATTTATTTCATTTTCTTATTTATTTTAGTCGACAATATCATTATTCACAATTATTTAAAACTACACGACCATGTCACCCAATACATGATGAATTATTGGATAATTCACCATCAACAACTGTTTTACATTCATAAAAATTCTGTATTATAGAAATTCTTTGTTTTTTAATGAACCAAAAATTTTCTGAAAAAATCTTTTATCTACAGTACAACAAAAAAATAATTTCGGTTTATAGCAAAATATTTGTTTATTCTTATATTTCAATAATCTAAAATGATTGATAAGCTAATTATTATTATATAGCATATGCTTGTGATGTGACTCATAACGCAAAATATTTTCATGATCAGGTATTATCAAAGGAAATATACATATCATAAATTTTTAAAATTAGTCTCATGTTATTTAAATTACTTCTTATACTAACATCGAGCAAAGCAAACAATCATAAATAATAAACTATTCATTAGGGATAAGAAAAAAAATATTATATTAAATATGATAATACATCAGTATAATATCAATATAGATGCACGAAAAATTTTTTTTTTATAAGTACAGATGAAATGATAGAGAAGTTATTGATTGACTTATTAGCGTGTAGTTGAACGACATTGACAAGAAGATTTGTTTTCATATGAACTATTTTTTTTTTAAATATTAATTTCTGTATTCAAACAAATAAAAGTATTTACATGGATTATCTGAAATATTCACCATTGTTCGATTATATAATTATTTATGATAAAAATATATATAGAGAATAAGACAAAACTAGATTTGTAAGATGTCATGTTTGATAGAAAAAAAATATCGTGAGAAAAAAAGGAAAAAGAAGATAAGACAAAAGAAATAAAAGATACAAGATAACATGAAAATAAGTGTCTGAAAAGAAACAAATAAACAAAATATGACAGATTTCACATAGATAAAAATTCAAGCTACTTAGACAATAGTTGATTGATATATGGCGTATATCTGTTTCATCTGAAAGAAATGACGAAGATGATTATTTTTATCCTTATAAAATAAATCCTATAAAAGACTAACAATGTAAAAAAAAAAGAAGTAAACGACTTAAATTTAATTTTTTAATTCGTTTTAATCTTTTCTTTATGCATTGTTTTACATCATCTTTTATAATAATACTTTATTTATTTTTTGAAGGTTGATCATCTTCATAAAAATGATCTAGATATATAACAGCACATGTACGATTTAAAAAAAAAAGAATGATTACTACCAAAACTATATTTAAATATTGCTCGAGTATCATCTCTACATTTGTGTTTTGTCACTTGATTATAATGTTCTATAATCGGATGCCGAGATACAATAGCATTACCAAAACATAGTCCATCATGTAGTTCAATAACTGAATAATTTAATGACAACTGTGCAGACAAAAATACTTTTCCAAGGTGACTGTGATTTTATAATATAAAGTTATACATATCCATCCATCAAAACTGCTTCGATTTATACAATTAACTATTAGAAATAACGGAAATGATATACGAGCAATAAATACGTAGAATAAAAATTTTACTTCATAACAGAATTAAATAATACCAGAAAATAAAAACTTTATGTTAGATTAAAAAATTGTTGAAGAATATTTGTATTTATTTTTAAATTATTTGTCCATTGATCATTTTGTAAAATATTTTTTGTTACATAAGCACTCACTGTTAATGTTCCTAATATTGGACAATTTTCATCTGTATTTATTAATAATGATGATGATTTTAAATAAGGTGAATCAGTTTCAAATACAAATCTTCGTTGATTTTCATTATTTTCTAATATATATAATTCTTTAATTAATTTTTGTAAATTTTTTTCACTAGAATGGCAACATATTCCACCAATACTTAATAAACTTGATGGAAAATAATTAAGAAATTCACGATAAATTTTTGTACCTTTTGAATGACAACAATGCCATTGAAGTTTCATTGATGAATCTAATGAAGATTTTTTAAGTATATCAAATAATTGTTCATCTAATTGACGACAATGAATAATAAGTGGTAAATGAAATTCATTAGCTAATTTTATTTGTAATAGAAATATTTCAATTTGTAATGATAATTGTTCATTATTAAGTAAATCAAGACCACATTCACCAATTGCTACCATTGGACGTGTTTGTATAAGATGACGAAGATTAAGTAAATCATTATATGGATCATCACCCAAATAACGTGGATGAATACCATATGCTTCATATAATCGAATCTTTTAAGTTAAAAATGAAAATAGAAATTTTAATTGAGAATATTAACAGACAGTTCTTTTGAAATTAATTCAATACCCTGAGAAGATGTTAAGATTTTCAAACCAATCAAGTTTTCTCGCAAACTTCTTATCGTGGTCAGGAAGCATTCGTTTTTGCTGAAACTTTTAGCATTTGCTAAGAACAATGATGCCAACGTATAGGCCAAATTTCAGATTAAAATTACATCATTCAGTTTCTATTACAAATATCTTGCTATAGACCGGAAATTCGATAAAACGATCATATCTTTAGAGGGAAGACATATAGGTCGTTACTCTTTTGCACCTTTTCTAGTCTATTGAGCCACTTCGAAAGCTTTTAATTAATTAACATATTTCTTTCGTTAGTTTAAAATGTTAATATTTAATATTTTACATACAATAATTCGAAGTAAATTTAATTTCCAGAAATAACATACTTGAGATTTTAGAGAGTCAGGTACGATTGAAAATGTATTATCCCACATAGCAGATTTGTGTACATTTGTAATACCAATAAATTGCTTAATATTTGGCAAAGATTCAATTGCACATGACCAATTTTCTTTTAGTAATCGATCATGAAAATGACCATCAGTTAGTTGAATAGGTTCTAGGAGATGTAATTGATCACAATTAATATTTTCACATTTTTCATTAATTAAACTATCATCACATACACTTTTGATAATGGATGAAGATGTTAATCTTTTCAATAAAACAAAAAAACAATGGTAAATAGATGCTCAACTTTGTTCTTAAATTGTATCAAAACAGAAGTCTGATGCATATATTACTTGTTTTCATCTGATGTTTCTGGTGTTAACGCTGTTGCTCCACTCTCATACGTCAATTGATGAGATTGTTTTCCCTTTTTACTCATCTAAAATTATATAATTTATTAACGGCTTAAGCATTTTATAAAATGAATAAAAAATGGCCATGAACTTTCAATCTATCTATATAAAGTATCTTGCAATATAATATGACAGTATTACGCAAGAATATTTTTGTTCGTTGTGGCTCATTAATGTATGAGGGAATTTATATAAGAAATTATTGAAGAAAAATAAAGCTATTGCTCAAATTACTGAACTTATGCTCTGTTTTTAACTTCCTTGGTAATTTTCAAGATATTCCTGCATTCAATTTTGAAAGCCTAACTCAATAAAATCTTAATCAAATTATCAGCTAAAAGAGTGTGTTCGGTATTAAATTGCTATTATAATTTATATATTTTATTCTTCATCATATTCTATTGCTTTAAAAATGGTTTATCACTCAGTTGATCTTTGTTCCATACTCAATCTAAAAAATCTTTCTTCCAGAGTTGCGCAGCCATTTTATTGAATTTTCTCTCATACAAGGTATTGATCAAAACAAACTGAATGACAAAATTTTGAATTGAAACTTTTTTTCTGCTCATAGTCTTCAATATAATTAGAATATTTCAAATGTAACGAGACCTATACATTCGCTTTACGCATTTTTAATGCTTGAACACCATCAATAATTATTACAGATTGAGAAATATATCTTATTTAAATTTTTTTTTGTGAATTACCTCAACATCTAAAATTAAAATATGCGTCTATCTTTATATTATTTTTTTCTTATAATCAATACTTCTTTTTATTAATAGAATATTATTATTAATGATAAAATAAAAATAAATAGTTACAATTTAATTTATATTACATGAATTATATGGACACACCAATTAATAAATGAAAAATAATGAAATATATGCTCATTTTGTAAAAAGAAAAATTTAATGAGAAAAAAAAGATTTAAAAAAATTAAAAAAAAAAAAAAAATTGTTCATTGACTCAATCAGTCTTTTTTGTCTTTAACAATGAATGTATATATGTATCATTAATTGTCTTTTTTATCATCTCTAACAGTTTCAATTGTTTGAAATGCATCAATCATTCGTTGTCGAGTCATATCAGTTAATTGTTGAAGATCTTTTTCAATAGTCATACCTTTTGTCTCGATTGGTTCAAGACATTTAATTGTCACACAACCTCGACGCCAATAATATACCTTACTTTTTTTATTTGAACTATAAATTGGTTTATAAGATGAAAAAACAACGGGTACAATAGGAACTTGTGCATCAATAGCCAAACGAAAAGCACCAAGTTTAAATGGAAGCAATGTATCACCCATACTTCGTGTTCCTATTTTAAGAAAAGATATTAGAATTTATTTTGATATCTTTTTGATATTTACCTTCAGGAAAGATCCATAATCTTAATGCTTCATTCTGTATTTTTCTAGTCAAATTACGCATAGTTTCACTTGATTTTTCACGATTTTTTCTATCAACAAATTCAAGACCAGATAACCATGTTGCTATACCCAATGGAAAAGTATAAAGTAACTCTTTTTTTGCTAAAATAGTACAATGTCGAATATGATCTGGCCAAAGTCTTGTTATACCAATGATATCTATTGATGACTGATGATTGGCAACAATAACACAAGAACCTTCTTTATCTAATACTTTTGTATTTTCAAGACGATACTTTATACCAAATAAACTTAATGAAGGATAAATTATTCTTGAAACTAAACTTATATTTGCTACGTTACGTGGTCGAAAAAGGGATATAGGTATAGCCATTATTGACCACAACACGAGAAGACCTGCATAGAATGTATATTTAATTTTAAATATTTGCTTCTCACTAAGAACATATTGTGTAAGTAAGTAAACTATTAAAATAATAGCAATTAGACCGATTATACAAAGATTAAAAATCGTCATAATTTATTTATTATCTAAAAAGAAGAAAATTTCTTTTTTTATGCTTGACTATATAACAAAGATGTAATCGAAAATATTGATCAGATAATATAACATTTAACTCTTTGACGTGTGACTTTTAAATGGAAAAAACTGAAAAGGGATACGGGAGAACAGAAAGAAAAAAAAAACTAGGTGCATATGTGATCCACTGCCCGTCAAAGGGTTGAAGAAAAAATAACTCATTTATGTCGTATTCATACATAAATGAAACGTTTTTTTTTTTCGTACTATTATTATTATTATCATATTGATATTTTTTGAAAATAGAAAAAAATGATAATCATATGCAAGAAAACAAAATCAACACATTAACATATCTAATTCATTATCGATAATTAAACAACTTAATGGCAAAAAAAAAACAAGAAAAGTTATAGAAAAATATCAAATATATATCTTTATGATTAACAAAAAATATAGAAAATTAATTTTCTTTACAATAATATCAAAGATATTTACTAGATAATTCTTAAATAAATCAAATATTTACAGAGATAAAGAAAAAAATAGGACTAGATATAATATTGAGAGAGAAAAACAAATGAATGTATACAAATATTTTTACTATTTCATAATTCAATAGAGAAAATTATAATTATTTTTTGTTATTATAATGAATATATTATGGCTAATAATAAAGAATATTATGTTTTTGATTTTTATTTAAAGTATACTGGAATAATAACGAAACATATTTGAACCGGCCAATTTAACTTGTTGTTTCATTGTATATGAAGTACAATATGTAGGTGATGTAATTGATTGATTAAAATTTGTTGAATAATTTGGTATATTAACTAATAATATTCGTGAATTATCATTTGATTTTGATATATTTTGTTGTTGTGATGGTACAATAATTGATTGTGTTGGAGAAAGAAAAATATTTTGAGATTGAAGATGACTATTATTTATATCATTAACATATGTTGGAAATATTTGAAGATCTGATGAATTTGTTAATAGATAATTATCAAGTAATTTTTTATTTAATAATAAATTTTTTTCACGTTCTTGTTTTAAATTATATCTAAATAATAAATTAAATTATATACGTTTTTCTTTTGTTTAATTAAAATAATAAAACATACCGAAGAGATTCACGACTTGTTGGAATTGATGGATTAACAATAGGATCTAGTAATAACTAAAAAATAAATGTATTTTTTTTTCAATAAAAGAATTCAATATGATTAAAAATTCATTTATATTTTTATTCTTTCTACAGTCTCACAACGACAAAATACTTTAGAATAGATGACTCTTGTTGAATAAAATATTACTCTATTAAATTCTTATTATACATAGGAGTTAGTAAACTTACTTCAAAAGCCGATGGTCGTTGATTAGGATCAACATTACACATACGTTCAAGTAAAATATCATTAAATTCTTTAGTACATTGTGTAATTGAATGTAAATATTGAGAAATATTTAATCTAAGTTGTTGCCATTCATTACCTTGTTTTGGCATATGATAATTTGTTGCACAAACATATAATGTTAATCCTAATGAAAAAATATCACATTTATCTAATTTTAATTTATTTGAATTAGATTTTTGTAAAATTTCTAATGCTAAATATCGACTATCACCATCTTCATCAATAGAACATAAACTTATTTGACTAATATGACCTAAATCTGTTAATTTATAAATAATATTATTATCTGAATATTGACATAACATTATATTTGAAGGTTTAATATCTAAATGTGCTAAATCTTTTCCATGCATATATGTTAATACATCACTTATTTGATGAAGAATATTTTTTAAATCTTGTTCATTAAAAAAATTTTTTTTTTGTCGATTTTTTTCAATAATATCTTCTAATGAACCACCATTACAATATTCTAATTGAATAAAAAATCTTCCATCAGATTCAATCCATGCTGAATAATAACGAACTAAATTTTCATGAGATGTTAATATAGCATATGCACATATTTCACGCCATGCTAATTGTTCATAACTTGTACCAATAATAGATTGTTTAGAAGTTTTTATAGCATAATATAATCCATCAAGACGATTAGTACATAAATAAACATGTGAAAATTCTCCATAACCAAGAAATGATTCATGATGAAATTCATGTTCAAATCTTTGAATAAATAATTTTTGTAATGATGTTGATAATAATGATTTATTTTTAGTGATAAAACGAGTAGGATAACGATGTTTTAATGGAATATTTTGTGGACTAAATGGATTGATATTAACAAGATTTGAAAGAGTAGAAGATGGAATATTAATAGATTCATCATAATGACGACTACGACGTTGAATTTTTGGTGATTGAAATGTATTTTCTTGTACATAATTAAGATTTTTACGTCGTGTATATGGTGATTGATTTGGTGTTTGAAGTGATATTTGTTCAGATTTATCATTACTTCGTTTACGTTTTTTATTTGTATTATTTGAAATTTTTGATGGTGTTAATTCAATATTTATTGAATCATTAAATGATAAATCATTTTGACTATTTATTGAGTCATCAAAATTTATAGATGATAGTGATAATAATTGATTATTTTTTGTCAAAATTAATTTAGGTGAAAATGAAAGATGAGTAAGTTGATTAAATTGAGATGATAAATAACTATTACTGTCATTCGATTGTTGACTGCCTGCATCAGATTCATCCGAATCGAAGATAAGTGGTGGAATTGGACTTGAATATAATGGCATTTTTACACAATCTAAAATGTATATAAATAGAATGAAATATTATGATGATGAAAATGAATATGCATGAACTATGTGATGACGGTCGACTGATTGATTGATCGTCCGGGTCAAACTATGTCAAAACAAAGCGATGGTATTCGAGTAACCAATGAAATCAATCATGTCCAGAAGCGCCCTCTACTATTAAATCAATGAAAGAAAGTCGTTATCTTTCTTCATATTTGACCCTTGAAAAAACTCTGTCAACTACGCATTTTTGTATTCAAGTACAAAGATATTTATGAAAGATTAAACTAAGAAATAAATAATGGTAGAATATGATGTTAAAATGGTAGATGCGTAGTTTTATCCTGTGATAAGTAAAGGATAATACTATGAATTGTATTTTGTACAGAAAAATTTTCACTCTACTGTCGAAGTTCACTGATATTTACTTATATTTTATCTATGCATGTGTAACATTTTCCTAAATGTAAAAGTATTTGGTTTCAAGTACAACCTACTCAAGTTTTGTTTCCTTTTTATAATAACTGTTATAGCATATACTTCTATATAATTATTTCTTGGAACATAAGTTTAAAAGATCTTGCATACTTATCGTGATTGATTATCTATATGAGAAATATTCTGTAATGATTAATTCTGTTATGCAAAGCATTTATAAATACTGGCAAATAAAATCTGATGTGTCTATTGGACACATTCAGACTAGTCAACGAAATAGAAAAACAATAAAGCAAGCGGACGAAATATGAACTCTAATGCTCGACACTGAACAGGACAGCAAAATGCAACTACAGATTGCTGCTAGTGTAAGCAGGCAAATAGAAGAATGTTGTTTGTCTATTTGCTTGATATGAAGTCTTGAATAACGATTTATTCAAAAAATTAAAATTTGTTTTTGGAATTAGTGAAGCTAATCAAACAATCTAGTTTACTTAGAAAAGCAAAGTACTTCTTGATATTAAAGCTACTAGCATAGTGATTGGGTATTAAAAGTAATGCAAGAAAGTACGCATGTAAGACTATAAATTTATTTGGTATCATATAATGCTTCCTTCGTTCTAAGGAATAAATTATTCTGTTTTTAAAAGAATCTCTTTTAGTACAAAAATTGATGAAAAACTAATGATACCACTCAATTCTCCAATCCCAAAAATCGTCGGTCAAAGTTTATACAAGATTGTATTTTCTTCTAAAAAAAACGTCCTGTTTTAGATATAATTTCTTTAAAAATTAAAACATGTTCAGTTCGCATTTTATTTCTATATTTGATATTAAGAAAACATTTATCCTTTTAGGTAGGATTAATTATAGAAACTTTTGTACAAACAAAAAGGAAATATCGTGAATCATGACTAAAATATAATAGACATTAAATTCTTTTTATAATGAAATAATTGTCAATGTAAATATGATCACCATCTGTTGTTGAGTCATAATCAGGAGATGGTATATCTTCATTGTATTATTTCTCTCAATGGTGTTACCAATAAGAACAGCCACTAAGAACATATATCGATATTGATCACGTTCATTTGGTGTAGCATAATCATGACCATAAACAATCATAGTATAAAGTAGCTAAAATGCTTGATATAGTTTTTCGATTCTCAGCATACATAGATTAATTTTAGAGTATTACTTTATAAGCTCTCACTAAAACTCAACTAATTGGAAACTAATGAAACTGCATAGAAATTTGAACTCAATTCTATGGATCAAACAAATCAGATGTTTTTTTCACTAATGTTTCCTTGTTTACTAGCTCATGTACTCTATACACCTGTAAATGTAACTATGTGGAAAAGAACTTGTTCTATTCTAAAATTCTCTGCCGAAATACAAGCATATATTAAAATTCAAATCTGATTGAATCTATTTCTAGCATCAAAAGATAGTTTTTAAATTGGCTATTATCAAAAATTTTTGTTTTATCGATATTAGATGTGTATGAGAACTATATGTTTCATACAACTGAACCGAAAACTGACGAATATCGATTTCAATTAGATTTATGTACGTCTTCAATATGTGCATTTAAATCTGGTATATATTTTTCACAATTAGTATAGTTTGTTTGTATTTCTACACTTATTTTCTCTATGTATATCTAGTTTTTTCCCGTATGTAAACGCTCATTTATATATGTGAGTTGACTTGAGTAAATGAGCTATTTTTTTTACCAATGATAAAAGTATATTTAAATAAAATTTTCTTCTTAATTAACAAAGAGTCTCTATAAGCATTTCTTTATACATATAAAGCTAAAATATGCTTTTATCACTGATAAAAAAATTGCTCGTTTGGTCAAGCCATAATGAAGATATTCAATTTTTGCTTTGTCTAAGTCTACAGGTATGAGATTGCTGTTTATGTATCCTTTTTATTGTTCCACCTGTTGTATGTCGAATTGACAAGCAACAGATTAAGATTGTAACAATACGAATATTATTACGTATTGATGTTATTGGTTGGTTCTGTTACTGGCATCAGTATTTATGACAAATTGAAATGGAATGTTTCGAAATTCAACGATAGATTCCTTTATTATTCCACTATAGAAATAACCTATTTCTGGAAAATTCCGATTCGTTTCAAAGTTTGATCGAACATTTTCGAAATGGAGTTAATCCAAATCTATCGTTAGCTTTTTAAAACTCCTGACTTCAATGTCTCAAGTTTCTAATCAGCTAAAAAGCGTCTTTTATAGACGAATTTGGAAATGAAAATCGTTTGATACCAATTTATAAAGGTACAATACCTTTAAATGATTTACTACGAAATCCTTGCTACATCAATACGCAGAAAAAGTATTTATGATACCTA